>JAKUCV010006565.1:0-61095 GCA_028386065.3 Turnera subulata
CCTAAGATGAGCTCAACGAGAACAGAAATCTCGTGTGGAACAAAAGGGTAAAAGCTCGTTTGATTCTGATTTTCAGTACGAATACGAACCGTGAAAGCGTGGCCTATCGATCCTTTAGACCTTTGGAATTTGAAGCTAGAGGTGTCAGAAAAGTTACCACAGGGATAACTGGCTTGTGGCAGCCAAGCGTTCATAGCGATGTTGCTTTTTGATCCTTCGATGTCGGCTCTTCCTATCATTGCGAAGCAGAATTGTGCACTGTGATTGCTATTGCCTAATGCCAGTATTTGTGGTTGATTTGTATTAGTATACTTCGGTTTATTTGTTTGCGGTGAGACAGTGGTTGGTCTCACCCCCTCACAGACTTTTACAGGTTAGCTGTTCGTTGAGCAATGGTGCATATCAGCAGGTGGCGGTGCTTTCCTCCTCGGGTCGGATCCATAGGGTACATTGCATGCTTGTTGCTATGCATTTTTGTCTTCCGCTGCGTACTTGATTCCATTGTATTATTTATTATTTGATTAAATATTGATCATGTAGTTGATGATTTTCGTGTCCCGAGAATGACAAGGGCAATTTAGTCATCTTATATTTAAATTCTATTTTATATTAATAAATTGGGACACGGGCGTTTCAGTGTAATCTAGTGGGCTTAGTTGGGACTGATTTGGGCTTGGTCATATAATCTGTGTGGGTTTGTTGGTGCTTGTCTTGGGCAAGGTGGTAGGGTCATTAATGGGCTGAATGGAAGGAGAAGATGGGCTCATGGTGGTGGTGGGCTTGGTTAAAGCATGTAGGTTAATTTTGGGGATATTATTCATGTCCAGGTTCGTGGGGGAGATACTAGGGAGTATTGGTTTTGGAGCAAGTGACGGGATTTGTATTTCCTTTTTTTTTTTTTTTTCTGAAGTTTGGCCGAGATTTTTGGAACAGGGGTTGAGGTTGGGTCTTGTATAATCTTCTCCTTATTTAGTGTAAACGTGATAGGTGGAGCTGACTTGGAAGAAGTAGCCGTTGATAGATTGGAAAGCACCGGATTTATCTCCTTTGCAGGAAGAGTTCCTTGATCCTTGGCTCTAATTGAGGGTCTCTCAATGGGAACATAATCAGTCAAAACATCAAATCTAGACCCCGAATTAGTGGAGGAATTCCCGCCCTTGGACGAGGTAGTTTCCTTAACAGGACCCTGATCACGCCCACGTTGGTTTGCTCCTAATCGCGGTGGTCAGCGTTGCCTTGGCGCCGCCACCATCCACTCCCCTCGCGGTTTGCAATTTCGTGGTATGGTGGAGCTTGTGCTGGTGCTCGGGGCTGGTATGGCGGCAACCGTCAGCGAGGGGGTGACCGGAGAGGCACTCAAGTTTGATGGGCAACTCGTCATATAGTGACCTACAAGACCACAAGTGAAGCAAATATCAAGGATATTTTCATATGAGATAAGGAACCAACGATCATCAACAAACACTTGGGAATTAAGAGGTTTAGAAAGATCGATTTCCAAAGCCACTTGTGCTATTCCACATTTATGTCAAGTGTCCACTAACCAGTCACTCTCATGAACAACAACCTCTCAAAATGACAAGTCCCTCCACATAGTAGTATATCCCCTTCCACGCATTTCCCTTTGTTACCGCACACCGTCATTCCTTTCTCTTCCATCTCCACAAAATGGCTACGCCTGAATCTAGAAACAACCACTACCACCATTGATCCACAAAGCAGTTTTTGCCTTCAATGCCTCTTCTTGTCTAAGCTTTTTCACCACCACCACCATTGACCTGCAAGGTGGTTTTAGCCTTCAATGCCTCTTCTTGTTTAAGGTTTTTCACTCACAGTCTAGATACCCACACACCTTAATGTGCACCTTAATGCCCATCTACTTCGTTGGAGCCTTGCCAGCAGTTGAATTTTTGAATGTTGCCGGAGGAATAAGGGAAGGAAGAGTGGGAACCCAAGCACCCAAAGGAACTAAGGTGTTCGATTCGGGAATTTTTCAGTTTAGGGGCTTAGCGCGGCTTTTAGAATTCTCAATACCTGTTTAATTTTGAGGTTCTAAAGGTAAATAATAAGTTTCCACAAACTCGTTTCAACTCTCTGTAAACTCATGATTTTAGCGAGTTTACCGAGTCAAGTCTCGAGTTTGACCGAGTTTGTGTGAAAAACGATTTTAGAAGCGATCCAACACGGAAAGAGAAGCTAGAAACGTAAACTCGTATGATTTTACGAGTAAAAAAGCGTTTTTGATAACCATCATCGTGATCACTTGTGATACCATATTAAAGGTATTTTTTGTACCTATATTTGGCCTCAATTTTAAATTTGGTACTCTTATTGAAATTTCATAAAATTTGGTACCTGTATTTCGCAATTTTTATTAAATTTGATACTTCCGGTGGTTGGCCGGAGACATGTGTCTATTTTCTATGAGGGCATGTCATCTGCGTGTCCCACTTCACCTGGGTACTCAACTTTTAACCCTAATCCGCAAAAATCCGACCTGACCCAACCATTTGAAATGGAGAAAAACAAAACAAAAAAATAAACACCAGCAGTAAAACGCTGCCGTTGACCACCACCATCTCATCATCTCCTTCGTCCTCAACCAACACCAGCAGCAAAAACTTGTACATGGGGGGCCCGGTTACAGAATTCCCCTCGCATCATTGAGCTTTCTTGTGGGTGTTAGCCAGAAAACAACCATAAGAAGTTACTTACCAGATCGTTTCTAATTATTTCAATTCAATTTCACAAGGAATGACCACAAAAATAAATTTCCAGACATCTCGAGAAGAAGAAAAAATGTAAGAAAATAGAAATGCAGTTCGTTGCGAATTTTCACCAGTGTGAGGCGTTACAACTTGCCATTTCAAATAAATAAGAACTTATGACATTGATGTGCACTAAAATCCAATAAAAAAGCTAATGCGAGTAAAATGCAATTATAAATTTATGTATCCAAAAAAAAATGCAATTATAAATTTTAGGGTTGTGGAAATTTTTAGTACCGTGCTTTTAATTTTGTAAGAATCGTGCACTCAAACTTTTATCAGTCACAAGGCTAGGTGTCAACCATTCAAGGTGACACGTATTTTTTATTACCTCTTCCAAATAAATAAAAAATAGCAGGGCCCACATTCCACACTTACCGACTAATTAACGGGAGTACACAATTGAAAACACAGTTTAAAAATTAGGATGTACGATTGTGACTGTTAAAAATTTGGGTATATAATTGTTGCAAAAGGAATTTTTTTGGGTAGTAAAACTCCCTAAATGACTAAATTTTGTTAGACAATACATGATATGCTGACATTGACTTGAGCAAATTACGAAGGTAACTGAATACAGTTAAGAAGGAGCTGTTTGGCTGATGGAACTCATTGCAATATTATTGAGACAGATCGCGATGGAGTTACAAAAGTACATCATAGAAATGAATAGAACAATAAAATTTATGTTAAGGAACCACATGTCTTAAAAGACAAAATATGATACTTACCAAAACAGAAAAAACAAGATATGATTGAAAACACACGTTTAAAGATAAGAAATGTACGCGGCGAAGACCAAGAATACTTCTTCTAGGGTATGCGGTACTTGCCTAAGCAGAAACAATGTTGGTGAGGTGTGGGCGAGATTTACAGTGAAGCTTCAAAGGATCAACTCTGGTCATGGTAATTGCTAGAAATTCTTTCATATTGAATTCCTCTCCAGGAATAATTTCCCAGTCAAAGGACTGGATTAAGGCACCCAGTGTCAAGGTCATGACTCTCATGGCCAGGGGTTCTCCAGGACAAGCTCTCCTCCCAACACCGAACGGCATGATCTTATAGGTATCATGCTTTGAATTCTCAAACCTCTCGGGTTTAAAAGTCAAAGGATCTTCCCACAAAGAAGGATCACGGTGAATAGCCCATGAATTGGCAAACACCATGGTACCTTTGGGCACATGGTATCCTCCAATGGTGCAGTCACCTGATGAATAATGGGGCACCAGGAGTGGGTTTGTTGGGTTTAGCCTGAAGCTCTCGTAGATTATATTCTGAAGGTATGGCAGCTTTGAAAAATCTGATTCGTCCATTAGGCGGTCGTGTCCAACTTGGGCATCTAACATTTCTCTAGCTTTCTTCAGTACATGTGGATTCTTGAGCAGATTGGACATTACCCATTCCATAGTCATAGCTGAGGTCTTGGTTCCGGCAATAGCCATAATCTACAGGGGGAAACAAACACAGAATTAATAAGCATATATCTACAAGTTAATTATAAGTAATTATACGATCGATGATAGAAATTACAAAGTAATTACCAGGATAAGGCCTTTGATAATTGCATCAGAGTAGTACTCGGGCTGTGTCTCCTGCAACTGAAGTAGATGGCTTACCATGCTGTTCCTTGTCTTATCACTCCTGTGCTCATCAATGATTCTTTGTAAGAACAAATCAAATTTTTCGCTGAGGTCAATCATCTTCTTCCTTAACCCACCGATATCTATGAACCCGAGAAGGGGGAACAAATCTCCAAGATTGGTGACCTTGGTCAAAGCAGTGTAGTCTTGCATGTGTTGCTTGAACTGTGCTGCCTCCTCAGCTCCGTCCACGTTTTCACCGAAGTAGCGCTTTCCTGCCATCATTCTCATGATAACATTGAAGGTCTCGTCCAAGAACAAGGACCTCAACTCTACCTTTGCGAAGCCATCCTTGGAAACATGATGGAGTCTGCTCACCAAATGCATCACTTCGTCCTTCCGGATATCAAGAAATGATTTCAGCCGAGTCGCGGAGAATATCTCGATGGAGCTCAACCGGCGGAGGTTGCGCCAATGGTCACCGTAGCCGGCGGAGGCAAGGGTGGTGAAGTTGTAGTTCAGGTACTTGCCGTTCAGGAAGGGTGGACGGTTGGCTAGGACGACGTCGTTCTTGGAGAAGCATTCCTCCACCGCCTCTGGCGTTGATACGACCACCACAAAGCGGGAACCAAACCGAAGAGACATCACCGGGCCATACTTTTGGGAGAGTTTATGAAATCTTCGATGAATTGGGTTCTTCAGGAGATGGAGATGGCCTATGATTGGAAGCCCCGGTGGCCCTGGTGGGAGATTCTTCTTTGGTTGCCTTAGCAACTTCAAGCCTATTGCCAACAGGAGGCAAAGGAGGGATAACCCAAAAGTCACTTCCATTCCTTCTTTC
This sequence comes from Turnera subulata, assembly GCA_028386065.3. Taxonomy (NCBI): domain Eukaryota; kingdom Viridiplantae; phylum Streptophyta; class Magnoliopsida; order Malpighiales; family Passifloraceae; genus Turnera; species Turnera subulata. Next base: position 5,190 of record JAKUCV010006565.1, read on the forward strand.
TTTTTCTTTTTTCACTACAACAACACTACTTACTACTTAGGAGGCAAAGAGTCTTAATGTTTGCTGGTTATAGGAACTCGCGGGTCGACTTGAAACTTGGAATGGATGCCTATGATCATTTTCAATCCTTTGTGGGGTTATTTATATTGTGCCATTACAATATCGCCCAATATTATACTAAGTCAGTCCTCCTTAATTTGTTGAATAAATCAAACCTTAAATAATTATACGTTGAAACTACACTGCTCAATGAAATTGAATATGCACATCGGACTTGGACTTCCTCTAAGCCATTGGCATTTTAAACTGTTAATTTGAATCATACGAGCTAAAGATCTTTTGCATTTGTTTCTGTTTTCTGGGAATTCAAATCCTTTGGGGGGGAAAAAAAGAGCCTTTGATTTGTAAATATACAACAATATACAAACTTACCCCTCTAATTTCTCAATTAAAATTTCATTTTTTTTGTATATAATAATTGATGATGCACCGGTGATCCTCAAGATCAAGATCACGAGCTCACCTTCCCTACTTTTGCAGAAACACCATTAAATTACGAGCCATTAATAAATTTTAGCTTTTCTTGGTTAACTGAAGAGTATCATTAATGTAGAAAAACAACAGCAGTTAAAAAATAGGTAATTTATATATACACGAAGACCTTTAAAGACATGATTATTGTAGTATATATATAATGGTAAATTTTAGTTATGTGTAATATCAACTCATGTATTATACCTGTTATCGCTAAAAATCGCAATTTCCGGGGAACAATACCATCATTACATTATTTCGGAGTAAATTAATTAATGAAAATATAAGAATGGTGATAGATGTAGGGTGTTAATTTGTTTATAAGAATATTTTAAAAAATATGCACATGGAGAAAATTATGTTCTTTACCAACAAATAAATTTTCGTGGTAACTACCTCTGACCCTTTCAAAACGTCCTTGACTGCAATTTTTTATTCTTTCATTAGCAACATTGATCATGACTGTTATCTTTACTATGTATTAAAACTATGTGAAATTCTGTATGATTATCAGGTTATTGTTTTGGGTACGAAATCCAGTGATATGGTTGACCCAATCAGAATTAGTAATTTTGAATTTGTACTTATTATTTTTATAGAATAGTCCTTCAAAATTTTTCAGTTTATTTAGATGAAAAAATTTTTATAAATTTTTATTTTGTGCCATATAATGTTTCAAAATTCTGTCCGGCGATTATTATGAATTAGCCAAAGAAATTTGTCATGACTTGGAAGAAGATATATACAATTGCAAAAATAACTACTCATTTTATGTTATACAACACCTAAACTCCTTTATATCCTATCAAAATTATAAGAAGCATCATAACCATAACGTTAAGCACTATCAATTATTCAGCAAATGTATTCATATGTAAAGAAATAAACTTAAATTTCTATGATATATTTTTTGACAATTATTTTTAAAAAAATATTTATTTATTTATTTAAACATTTAATTGTGTAAAGATTCATTGTACTTATATTTATTATTTTCTACTCAAATCAGTAACCAATATTTTCCAAAATATATATTGGTATAATTCATAAGTATACTTTCAACATAAATATTTTAGTTGTATATTAATATTACTATTAGGTAGTAACTATTGGGTTAAGGTAATTAGCATGTACAATTAGTGTTTAATTAATTAGTTAATTATTAATTAAGTTTAATTATCTAATCATGGGTTTAATGGATTTTGATTATGACAAGCTATAGTTAAGAATTAATTTAATCCACCTCCCAAAATCCTAAATTAAATAATAAAATCAGATCTTTAGGGATTGAAGTTAGTGAGATAGGTGTGAGGGTTAGTGGAGTAGGCTTGTTTGCTTGCATGCATGAAAAGTCGCTTTCATGGTGGTTGGACCACCCAACTTGACCTTGTTCGCTTTGACTCCGTAGGTATTGGATCAAAGTTCTGGACAGGTTTCACAACGGCTCATCTCGATTTCGTCCAACCTAGGAGTCTGCTAAGCATGTGCAGACTATTTTGAACTTTGAAGCCACCTGTTGGAGATGCTTCAATTCGTGCCTATAAAAGCTGCAATTTTGATTCTTTCTACTCTGCAGGTGTTTGTTTAAAGGTCTAGAAAGATCTCTTAACGGTTCATTTCGATTTAGTCCAATCTAAGAGAATCAAACTTTGGAGTTTGCTAAGCATGTGCAGACCACTTTCTGAAAAATGAAGCGATGCACGTTCTGGCACCAACAAGCCAGATCCTGAGGTAGAAGAAAGTGACAGCTACCCGTCGGATGATGAGGCTCCTACTTCTCCTAGCCTCTATAAATTGAAGGAAGACTAAAGAACTCAAACTAGAGCTGCTATTGTGAAATTCTGACATTGTGAAGGCTGAGTTATACTTGCAGTTCTCCTATTGAGCCGAATTTGAGTTAGACTTTTTAAGGTAAAAGTGTTGAGCTTAATTGCACATCTTCTTGACTTGGCCATTGAAGATTCCTTATTGTGAGTGATGCACATCTTAGTGGGAACTTGGACTAAGTTCAGCTAAGATGGGAATCAACAAACCGGGAAGGTTTGTGGTGAATGATAGGTTTGAGCTTAGCTTGGGAAAAACTTGTAAAAGGTTTTGGATGAACCCGAAAAAAGCCACGGTCAGTAAACATGAAATAGTGGTGAATTTTATGGTATTGAAGCTGCCACAAATAATATTATAAATCAATTAGAGATTTTTTAATAAAAATTTAAGAATTTTTCATTAAAAAATCTTTAATTGATTTATAATATTAAAATTTAAGAAATTTTGCCCATCTAAAAATAAAAAAAAGCCCTTAATTAATTTATGGGCATCATACTGGAAACAACTTCAATAAAATAAAGTTTTCCTGCTAGTACATTCCAATAAGAAAAGTTGCCAGTACATTTAGTTTCCTCTCTAACAAGTCAACCTGTCTCTTTTTGAATCCGAGCTTTTCCACTTGGAACATCATATAATCCATGAGGCAGCCATATTTTGGAAAAAGAAGAAATTTACAGCAGAGTTTCATAAATTAATAAAGATTAACCGTGTTAAAATTTTTAAATTATTGAGAAGCGAGTAATTTTCACATGGACTAATAAGATTCCGACACAAACATAATTTGCCAAATGTAGATTTAAATTTATTTTTAACCTTTTATTCATTTATTTTGGATTAAAAAACATAGTTTTTCGAGTTGCGCATCCAAAAAGTAAACTATTCTCTATTTCTTATATTTGTGCAAAGCCTTTTGTGATATTTTCAGTTTTCCCTGTAATTCATAACTAGATAGATGTATAACAAAGAACACCAAATAATTATTCATAGTAAAAAAGAACATCAATGATTCAATTCGAATCTTCTCTTTAGCCACCATTATTATTTTCAAAGTGTTTGTATCTAAATTTTATTCAATATACATAAAGAATATTCTACTGGTTTATTTTAAATTTAAAGCATAATTTCTCATCACTTGGAATGGATGCCTATGATCCTTTCTGGGGTTATTTATGCTGTACCATTACAATATCGCACAATATTACTAGGTCAGTCCTCCTTAATTTGTTGAACAAATCAAACCTTATTTTATTGTACGTTGAAACTACACTGCTCAATGAAATTGAATATGCACATCGGACGACTTGGACTTCCTTTAGGATGTATAAATTAAAAAAAAAATGATTTGGTATAAAATAGTTATAGTCAAGAATCTGGTTGTTGGACGTGTTTACTTTTTACATCCACTAATACATTTCTAAAATATACAATACCGCAAGTGCTACAAACTATTTTAGTCGTGTTCTCATCAACCAGCATTTAGTAGATTGCCTTGTAATTTTAAACTGTTAATTTGAATGGTAGGAGCTAAAGAATTCCTACTTTATTGATTACATATTACAATTATATATATAGTTGTTTAAAATAAGGTACTGTAGTTCAATTGGAATAATCATTTTATGATTTTTTTTCACACAATATTTATATTTTCTTTTTTGGTTATTAATATGAGGAATCACTGAGTGTGAGGCGTATGCCGACCCTCAAACCCGAGAGTGTTTGTATCCTTGTATTCAGTGGCGGATCCAGAAATATTTTTCAGTGTAGGCAAAAAACTAAACTATAAATAATCATTCTAATCAATAAAAAGATATAAGATTTATACTATAAAATAATAAAATTAATTGAATACAATAATTACTTCCTATGTATTCTTGAAAATGATGGATAATTTGTTTATTTTTATGCAATCAATACATCTTGAGATATGTAATAATTGATATAATTAATAATTAATAGCCCATCAAATTACATTTTTTTATCAGTAGTGTGATATTCATAATTTTCTTTGTTGAATATTAACTAAACCATTAGAAAGTATAAATGTAAACCGAAACTAGAGATTAAATTAGTGCTCAAGATATCTGTAAATACCACTGTAAGCGCTCGTTGGGCCCGGTGGTTTGCCCTGGCCCTAGACTGGGGGAGCCTCCCCTTAACCTAAACTTTTCATCCACAAAAAAATTAGTGCTCAAGATGTGTTACATTCATTAAGTCATCAAGATTTGATTTCTAACAGCAATTTAAAAGAGATTAAAATTTTCTAGGCATCTTCATCTACTTACCTATAACAAAGAGACATTGAAAATTGAAACTTGCTATTTTGCAAACTTATTTATTATAATTTAGAAAGTTAAATCAAAGCAAAACCAAAAGAAAATTAACTAAAGAGAATAATTATAACAACCTAGATCTGTGAAAGATTGAAACTTGGAAGTAAAAAAGAAACTAAAGAAAGAAGAAAACTAAAAACTTGGAAGGAAGAAGAAACTAAAAAAGGGAAGTAAACCCACAAGGAAATTGTTAGCAGAGGAAAGGCCGGATATTAAATTTGTTAGAAAATAGACTTTATTTCCAATAAAAACACTTACTACCTACATTAAAAGAATTAATTTCTAGATTCGACCGACTACGTTATATAAGCTAATTGGATGTCTAGATCTGGTAGGCTTCTATAATTAACAAGATAATATTCTTTTAAGGAAATTCAGTGTAGGCAAAATAAAGGAATTAAATTTTGTTGGGCTAAGAATTAATGGGCAAATTTATTTCCTATAGATACCAGTGTAGTCACCTGCCTACAGTGACTACACTATGTATCCGCCACTGCTTGTATTTGTATTTGTCTTTTTTTTTGCTTTTGTATTTTTGAATTGTAATTTTCACATTTTGTATAGAAAATTTATATAAAGTAATTTTTTAATATTTTTTGAGACATGAATTTTTGAAATTTATATTAATTTTTTGTTCTTTTTTATTTTTTTAAATTTTTTGTTTTATCAGAATTGCTCCACATTTTTTCTTCAATCTCTTTTAAATTATTTTTAGAAAACAAAATAACTAAACCATGTTACTAATCAAATCAAAAACAACAATGGCCCCTCTTCAGACCCGATTTGTGAGAAGAATGTCTTTTTTTAATTTTTTATGAGACTTTTTCCCCACCTTTTTTTCTTCAATCCCTTTTAAATCATTTTTTAAAAAAGAAAAACTAGCTAAACGATAATAGTAATCAAATCAAAAACAACAAAGCCACACCCCTCCCTCTCCCCTTCCCACAAACCTGAAACCTGATTTTCACCAATTTCCTCCCAAAAAATCAGGCTTAGGGTTATTGAGAAGAATGAGTAGGTTTTTTTCTTTTGATACTAGGAATGTGTGCAGTTATTGGATTGGTTGTGAAAAACAACGGCTCAGTGGTGTGGTAACCCAAGTCCCACATCGGCAGTGAGTGAGAGAGGTCTTGGGTATATATGTAACAAGTTGCTGGCTGTCAAATAATTTCAAGCTTAAGTTTTTGGGTCACGTGGTTTCGGCCCAATTTTGGAAATTATTCTGGGCCAGTCGACTACTTGGGGCGTTACAGATGTGATAACCCAAGTCCCACATCGGGAGTGAGTGAGAGAGGTCTTGGGTATATATACACCAAGTTGTCGGCTACCAAATAACTTCAAGCTTAAGTTTTTGGGTCAAGTGGTTTCGGCCCAACTTTGGAAGTTATTCTGGGCCAGTCGACTACTTGGAGCTAGACCTGGCAAAACGGGTAGTGACACGACAACCCGACACGAACCCGACACAAAATTAGCATGTATAGGTCAGAGATTTTCAACCCGTTTAGTTAAATAGGTTGACCCGACACGACACAAAAATTAGCAGGTCAGGTCGCGTGTTGACCCGCCAACCCGATGGGTACCTGTTTATGACCCAATTATATTTAGGGTATAGATATTTTACTAATTTAGTATAAGACTTCTTTAATATTTAAGGTCAAAGTTACTAAAATTATCCAAAAATATTTCTATAATTGCTATAAAATATTATTATATTATGATTTTACAATTTATAATTTTATTTAATATATGAAAAAATCTAATTATATGCCTATTTGCTTAAAAAATACGACTTGTGCAAAATAGAAAAATTTCAAACTGATTTTTTGGCTTGTTAAACTTAATAGGTAACCCGTGGGTCAACCTGAAGCCGACACGATAATAAACGGGTTGGACACAACACGACACGATTATTAAATGGGTCGGGTCGGGTTGAAGATTTTGAACCCGTTTACCTGTCCAACTCGACACGAACCCGACAGGACAACACGAATTGCCAGGTCTACTTGGAGCGTTACAAGTGGTGTATATACTGTGGATGGAGTGATGGGCTGGTGAATTCCTAGGAACGCGATAAGCACGAGATAATCCTGGAACCACAAGAGCAAGAAATCATGCAAACTGCAAACTTACATCTTTTGGCAAATCATTCGGGCAGCTGTTTTCTACACGTATAGATGTTTTCTACACGTATAGACTAGTTTCATCGCCACTTTTTTTTTGTGCACAAATCTATCTATTATATATATTTAAAGCTGTATCCCTCACCAGGTTTTGACACATAAGAATTTTAAGGTCTTGCTTTATTGCCATGTGGAGGCTTTGGGGAGGCTTTGGGGTCTTCCTTTATTGCCATGTGGAGGGTTGTAAGTGTAGTTTGATTGGTCATAATGACAAACATAATTATCCCAGAATAACCTGATCTTAATTATACTCTTTTAAAAAGAAAATTCATTGGTATTATGTATTTCATTTTTCCCATTAAACTGATAAATGGTTATAAAGATAAACATAATTATCCAAGAGTTTCTAATCAATTATGATAAGAATAAAACTCTTTATGTCATTGATTTGAAAAGAAAAATCATTGTCATTCATTGTATTTTCAATATTAAAAAATATATACACACATATATACATTAATATATTATTGTTATATATATATATATATATATATATATATATATATATATATATATTATGTGATTTACTCTATTATTATTATCAGATAAGAATTATATTACCTTTAGATTGATAAACTTTATAACTGATAGGATAATATTGTTATTCAAAACTGAACCTTTAATCATTTTTGTTTTTTTATGGTATATCTCTTCAAAAATTCTATCTTCTCTCTTTAAATACAGATACAGTCTCTGTTTTTTTATAAAAAATAATAATCTCTGTATGTGATACAGTTTCTCTATCACTCATTCATTTTCTTTTACTCATCCTTTGTTTTGTTTTTGCCTAGAAATAATAGTTAAAATGTTAAATTTTTAAAAAATTAATTAATAAGCAAGCCTGTGGAACCCACGGGAAGAGAGCTAGTATATATAATAGCAGAACTCATTCCAGTGAATTTAGGAAGCCACCTGGCAACCTATATATCCAGGATTTGAATTTCAATTTTTCTCAATTTCATTTAGTGGGTGAAAAGAAAAATAAAAAATCATAAACCATAATTTAAACTCAAAAGATTCATAAATAATAATTGATATTGTAAAGATTCATGAACCATAATTGATATTGTGGAAGATGAAGGGCTTAACACCTCCAATAAAAGCTTACCATATCCCTCCCAAAATCCTCACTTTTTATTTTTTTCTTTTTTTTTTGTTTTCTCTCTCTTTTATAAGGCAGAATTCTTCATATCTTCCTTCACCTGTCAATCAACCAATCAAAAAATTTAGTATTATGGGTTCTATAAGGGGTGACCAATTCTCCGATGATGGCTTCAACCTTAGGTCAGTTTCACTTTTTCCTTTTATTTTCTTCTCTGTAAATTTTCGTGTTTGTAGTCAATTTGTCAATCAATCAATCAATCAAAAAATTCAATATTGTAGGTTCTATAAGGGTGACCACTTCTCCGACGATGGCTTCAGCCCTTCGTCAGTCTCTCTTTTTCCTTTTAATTGCTTATCTGTAAAATTTCCGTGTTTGTAGTCAATTTGTCAATCAATAAATCAAAAAAATCAATATTGTGGGTTCTATAAGGATCACCACTTCTCCAACGATGGTTCAGCCCTGGGTCAATCTCTCTTTTTTTTTTTATTTGCTTCTCTGTAAATTTTGTGTTTGGAGTCAATTAGAATTAATGTTATATTTGTAGAATTAACGTTATATGTTTGCACTGGTGCAGAAAGATCTTCATCCGAGGATTGCCCAAGGACATCTGGCATGCTTCAAATTAAAACCCTCACTCTTTAGAAATTCAATATCGTGGGTTCTAGAAGGAGTGTCCACTTCTCGGGTGACAACGCCAACCCTCTTTTTTTTTAAAAAAAAAATTGCTTCTCTATAAAGTTTGTTCATACTTGTATGTATATCACTAGATACGGCAAAAGGGAAGTGTAATTAATCCTTTTGTTTGATTGTTTGTTTTAAATTTGGACACCACCACCTGCAGTTATTCAGGTAATATTTTGTATAGAGTCAGATTGTCCTACTCCTACACACCCATACTTATATATTCCACTCTGCTGTTGGAATTTTTATGAAGCGCCCCGACCCGTATTTACCGTACGCGGTAAACACGTGCCAGAACTGTTCTTACTACAGTAGCAGACAGTACATACAATATAAAATTGCAATACAAGCAACCTCCAAATACAACATCCGTCACCCGATCCCGGGGACCATTATTCAAGCCACAACAGCAGTAGCAGAAACATATAATACATGATACAGCAAAGTAAGTAGTACAACAATACAACAACATGTAAAATACAGCAACATATAATAATCAGCAGCGGAAGACTTAGAATGAGATGCAGCGGAGGTCCGGAGTCTGGTGGAGTGGAAACAGCGGCTGGCCGAACCACGTACCTGTACTACGAGCAACTCATCCTACAGGATGAAACCCCGCAAGCGAGGGGTGAGTCCGAAGTGCTCACCGACGAAGGATAAACAGTAATATGCATGCAACACAATACTTTCGAAATAAAATTCTAGCAAAAGATATAACAGTGAAACAATAAGAATATAACTGAGCCAAGACCAAAAGAATAATTACTTTTAATTCCAATTTTTTCTTCCGGGCTCCATCACTGGACAAGCTAGGAATCAAACCTGGATATCAACATATTTCGGGTGCCAGACCAAAATCAAGAGAACCCAGGGATAGACATCCCAAATATATCAACGGGATAGACATCCCAAGCATAGACATGCTTCCACAAGAACCCAGGTCATGGCCACCACGAAATAGTCTTTACCCATCGAGTCAGACCACTAGTTTCCACGTGACAATAAAGTCGTCAACACAACTTCCAATTACCCAATTATCTCATCATGTCGGTATATCCACAATCAACAACCATAACAATAATACCAAAATCAAACTCATTTGGCTCAGCAGTTCAATCAGGCAAAATAATCACAGAAAAACAAACACAGCGTCATGTGCAACATATCAAAGGTTATCCATCCTCACCTTAGCCGATTTCCCTACTCCTGAAAGTCCTCAAATCATCCCGGCTCTGGTTCCTCGGGATACTGTTCGTTATCGGCTCCTATATGGCAAATAACAGCATATATTCACATAAGATGCACATAAATGCAAATGATGCTATACTGTAAAAATAAGACCTAGTCTGGTTCGTCTACGTCCCGGTGAAGCCCCGTTATCATCATCATTCACCATTTATTATTCCTGCGTCAAAATACTATACTATACCTATACCCGGTTATTATTCCGGTATATACTTTGATAATACCCTTTCTAGATTATTTCATAAAAATAATTATATTCCATATATATCTCCCAAAATATTATTTCCAGAAAAACAAATCTTGTTATCATTTTTCATTTTTTTTCTATTAAATTTCCGGATTATATCTTTTTTATTTTCCAGAAAAATAATAATTATTATTATCACTTATATTCTTTTCTAGGAGTATTAAATAGTCTTTCTAGAAGTTATTCACATATATCTATATATATATTTTTCTAGTAAAACATCTACCAGATATATTCCTTCAAGGTATTTACTATAGTCATTTTGTAATTATTTAACCTCTTGAAAATATTGTAATAGGGTAATTACTCCATTATTATTTTCTTTCCTCCAAATATAGTTTTATACTATATCTTCATATTTTCCAGAAAATATAACACATATATATATATATATGTATATTATTTATTATTTTTATTTTCTTTCCAGATTATTTGTTCCCATTGTTATTATTTTTTTTTTACCATTTCGGATTGGGCCAAACAATTCTACCAAATTCCAACCAATAAGCCCATTAGGTTCAGCCCACAAGACCTTGATGCAGGCCCAAGCCACAAGGCCCAGGTGCAAGCATCAACAGTCCAGGGCCCGACCTATCATGACCTGGGTCAACCTGACCCACCACTGATTCACCCGGGTCGTCTGGGTCACGCACGCTCACCTTGAGCTGCAGGGGCACGGAGTGGCGGCGGCGCAGGGCAAGACGGCACGGGACAAGACAGCGCGGTGGGTGGAGGAAGAAGGCGGCTTCGGTCGGTCGCGTGGAGATGGAAGCGCGGCCTGCTGGCGTATGACTCGGCGGCTGTGAACTAGACGCGGTGGTGGCTGCGTCGATCTGTAGCGGTACAAGGCGCGGTGATGGCAGGCGACTGCAAGCACAGGCGGCGCGATCCGAGAGGAAGGAGACGGATCTGTCGGTGGCTCGTCGCGAGGGAGAGAGGGTAGCAACGGCGGGCGGCAACGCGAGGGAAAGGTAGAGGAGGCAACGTCGGTGCAGGTGGGTGATGGTGTCAACGGTGCTAGTCACGGTGGAAGCGTCGATGGCTTTTGGTGGTCCCGGTAGTGAAGAGGAAGGTGGAGGAGGAAGAAATGGTGATGGCGGGATTGTTGGCAGCGTGTGGTGGTGGCCGGTCACGATGGTGGTGGCGGCAGTGGCGGTTGATGGTGGTAGTCGGCAGCCAGTCACGATGGTGGTGGCGGCAGTGGCGGTTGATGGTGGTAGTCGGCAGGGGAGCGAGACCGGTTGCTTGTCTCGGCTCGGTGCTGCGTGGCTTTTCTCTTTTTTTTTTTTTTGTGTGTGTTATGGAGAAAGGAATTTGGCAGCTTCTATACTAAGTGTAGAGAATAATCAGACATATTCTAAGTTGGGATGTTTCTTAGAGCGAGTATTTGGTGTGTCTGGTGTGATAGGAAATCATAGTTTTTATGACAAGAAAAAAAAATGAAACAAAATATTGTAGAAGAAAGGATATAGGATGGGGATAATAAAGAAAATGTTATAGTGCACCATTTGTGAATAATGGAGCTGTGATAGTGCGCACCAACAGTTGAATAAAAGAAAGAATTTGACCCAACAAAAGGTCTATTGTGCCCCTCTAGCCTCCTTTGGTTTTCTAACAAACTCAGGGGTATAATTGTCATTTTTCTAATTCAGAAAATTCCAACTCGTCACGGAAATTCCGCAAAAATATCCGGGATATGGAGTGAAACTCGGAATCGGAATTCGATGCTCGGTTTACCATGAAATAATTACCAAAGGTTATTTCCATATGATAAGTTACTGTACAAAGTCCTTTTACAGTCCCGGTAAAAACATAAATTTTACCCGGGCTGTTACATTTTATGCTTTGTAATTTTTTAGAACATACTAAATTTGTGGTCATGAGATTTGCTAAGTTAAGTATTTGAGTTTCACTCTTTTGTTTCAGGCACTAGGTAGTTTTTGAAGCCATAATTAAGGATCTTAGAAGTGATTTTATTATTTTCTCAGTTGTTATGGTGCCATTCTGTGGAACTATATAACTTAATCTCATCCCTAGACTGCAGCCTTTTGTATAACACAAAAGTTGTGCTTCGAGAAGTCAAAACTACTCGCTCAACGAAGAGGGAAGCGAGCAATAGAGGATTGTGTCCGTAAAACTAAACAAATATTGTAAAAAATTATTCTCTTATGTTTTTAAAATACATAGTTGTAGCCCTCTTCAATTCCCTGTGCAACCTCGAAGAACAAGAAGAGGAAGAGGAGGAGAAGCAAGTGATTGTTATGAAAATAGATTTAGTTTCTTAATACAAGAACTTAAGACTGGGACGACGACAAAGATTTAGCATACCAAATGAAGAAGATTGAAGTTGAGACTATAGTACTCAATCAAGCACCACTTTAAGTTTGGAAAGAGTAATTAGTGATTTTTTTACTAATTAAATAAATAATATTGACAATTTTAAGCTTGGTAGGAGTAACAAGAGATATAATTTTTTTTTGTCTATTGATTGAAAAAAAATAATATTGACAATTTCAATATTCAATTATCAAAAGAGTTACAAGAAGAGTTATTGAAAAATTTTTGTGGATAATGTTGTTGCTCAAATTAACCATATATATCAAAAACTTATGTGAGTTATACAAAAAAATATTCAACTCGAATTGGTATGATGATTACAATCAAATTGTCAACATTATTTTAAATTTATGAAAAAGATGAGGAAAGCTCTCCTATCATAAAAAAGGCCTATTCAAATAGGTGCACTTATTAATTCATATAATTTAGTTATTATGTTTAGAAATCAAAATTAAATTAATTAATATTTTATTTATTATGTTTAGAAATCAAAATTAAATTTAAATGTATATTCTAAATTTGTAGGTTGTATTTTGACTATTTACGAAACATACTTATTAGGTTTGATAACCGAAATCAGAGATAAATATAAACAATAAGTTCATAGAATACGATCTTTACATTTGTAACAGCCCTGGTAAAAATTTGGATTTTTACCGGACTGTAAAAGTCGTTATACAGTGATTTACCTTTGAATTTGATCTTGAGTAATTAATTCAAGGTAAATCGAGTGTCATTTTTTTGAAACCGAGGCTTTTCCCGCGCTCGGGATTTTTTCGTGGATTTTACGGGCCAAAATTGGAATTTTTCGGGTCCCAGAATCCTCAGAAAAATCAGGTTAACCGCGGCGGAGCAGACCGGAAATATAACTAAAGAGGTATACTAGTTATTTGCCGGTCCGGACGAAGCCCGCTCTGCATGATAGAGCTCCTGCACCGCCTTTTTCACTGTTCTTGCTTTTTCTTTTTCCTGTGCCACCGACAACATCCCATGCTTCCTGTCCTGCCTTTTCCTGCATTAAATCACCCGAGTTCTCTAAGTTCAGTACACGCAAATTTGAAACCCAGTATACTTCTCCTGCAACCAAAACACATAAGATAACCACCAACTTTCCAGTAACCACCTTACTATCCTATCTAGTATCTGCATCATCGTCCAAACCACCCAACTTTCTTTTCCATTCAATACATATATATATATAAAAAAAAACACACAAAACAACCCAAAGCGTCAAAACGACGTAGCACCTCACCATCTCTTCTTCATCATCTTCCTCCAATCTTCTCTTCTTCCTCCTCCTCCGACCTTACCTTCGCTGCCGACCGCCATATCAACCGAACCACCACCTTCTGCTTCCTCTCCTCCCTGCCGCATCGCCACCGCAGCTGTCTCTGCAGGTCGCCGCCACTGTTCCGTGGAGAAAACCCGACGAGGCGACCGCTTGCTGCATATGCCGCCGCCATCTGCAACCACCAGGTCGTCGTCACCACGCCTCCTCCTTCCTACTTCTCCTCCCAATCGCGCTGCCGATGAAGCCACGCCGGGCTCACGCCGACCGCCGCTCCAAGTAGCCACTGGACGCAACACCATTGCCGACGCCGCCACCATCTTCGTCTGCAGACGATTTACCTCGCAGCACCGCCACTGTACCTCGCGCTCTCCTTTCCTCGCCATCGCGTCACCGCCTCGACGACCTCTTCGAGCGCGGCGCCGCTGCCATCGTCTCCTTCCTTGCATCAGGTGAGCCTGGGTTGATGTCGATCCGATTGTGCCGATGGGTCAAGGCCAACCCCGGTTGGACCATGGACATGTGCCTTGGTCCTGGGCTGGTTCCCTTGGGTTCATCTAGTGGGCCTGCTGTGTGAACCTTGCACCTGGGCTCCTTGGGATTGGACTTGGGCTACATTTGGCCCAGTCCGATTTCAATAAATAAAAAAAAAAGAAGAAAACATATATATAATAACATAAATATTTCTGGGAAAATAATTTTATGGAAAAAAAAGAATTTTCTAGAAAATAAAAATAATCACCTTGTTATATTATTTTGAGGAGTAATATATTATAGTGCTTTGGGTCTGCTCCCTATCTGTACCAATTTTTATTTTAGGCGCTGGGGGAGAGTGTGCTTGGGGTCTGCTCCCTGTCTGTGCCAGTTATTACGTGGAGGTACCAGGGCGGGGTCCACGGGCTAGCTAGCTTGACTACCTGGCGACGACCACCATTTAACTAGTGGTAAGGGCCCTGTTATTAAAATTGGATTAGTGTGTCTAGGGTAACAAAGAGTGCTATTTAAGGTTTGTGAGAACCTTCTGTTTGTCGCTGCTTATTTCACTTGTTACTAACGATTGAGAAATTGTCTGTGACTTGGTTATTATTGGTTGCTTGTATATTTATCTTTACTTATGGATTTTACCCGGTGAGCACTTCGGACTCACCCCTCGCCTGCGTGACTCGGTCACGTAGTTTGATTTGTGCTGAGTACAGGAACACACATGGCAAGCTGCAGTGTACCCCCGGGCAGGACTCGGATCCATTAGATTGCATCAGGTCTTGCATATGGTGTCTTGAGTATTTAAATGCTTCCGCTGTGCTAACGTTGTTGTTGTACCCGAGGTCGGATGACTGATATTATATTGGGCCATTGGGCTGGGTTTCTGTTGTTTTTATACAGTTTGTGCCACGTGTCGACACTGTTGTTCAGTAATTATTGTTTGTTGGGTAAATAGAGGTCGGGGCGTTTCATTTTGGTAGCGGAGCGGGCGGTAGGTCCTTGGGTGATTGTTTTGCTTATTTTCTGTGCATAGCTCGCTCCATAATTTTATCATTTTGCATTTATATCATTTAGTTAGTACATGATGGATCCAGTCGAGGGACGCCAGCTTGCCACAGAACATTCACATAAGAGGTAATTGATGCCATAAACATGCAGAAACATAAATATTATTATTATTACTAATATTATTATTACATTATTATTATTATTATTATTATTTATCTTCTTGGTACAACGTTGACCCTGAAGCTATTAGGGTCATTGGTAATGTTGACCCTGACGCTATCGTTCCACGAAAACCACATACCGCCCGCGTTGTTCTGGCCAGGAAGTTCAAACCGGTTTGCCGGAGGAAAACGAAGTGGGATAACACCGTGATCGTCTTCAGGCTGCCACTGGCTCTCCGTGAGCAGAACCATGTTGGGCTTGTACTGGTTCTTCAGATCTCTCAAGGTACAGCGAAAACTCCTGGGAACGCCTAGCGATTCCTCTGCAGTTCCACACCAGTAGACGGGCCTTTGGCCAAGTTGGTGGTAACCGAGTTACTCGGGGCATGCTCTGGGCAGTCATTGAAAGCTGGTAGTAGGTACCTTGGTTCAGGAATTGGCAAGTGGACTCTAGGTTGAATTCCTGAAGTCTTTCAGAAATGAAAAACATGACGGAATTGGCCGAGCCGTAGAAGGAAGTTCTTAAGGTGCTTTGGTCCTCTAGGAAGAACGTCTCTTCCATAGGAGTGACAAAGAACCTCGACGAGTAGAATTCGTCGACGAAGACCAGATGAGGCATCCTGCCGAGCTCGTTTGGTAGTTCCTCAGGACGCTCGTTTATCAGACTGTAGGCCAGCCGATTCCTCCTTCCTAAGGAGGCACCCTCAACGAAAAAGACAGATGATGGAGCAGGCATTCTGTCTTGACGTGTTTTGTGTTCTCTGAAAATATTTTACAAATCTTTCTTTCGAAATGCTTTTTGATTATTTGCTTTCCAGCGCTTTGCCTTTTATAGAAATATGATTACCATTTTGTTTTTCAAAGTTTAGACCCTACCTATCTCTGGAAAAGTCTAAAAGATTATTCGGTGATTGGAGAGGCAGATTTCTTTTCACAAAACTCCAAACCATTTACGATTTTCAAGGTGTTGCTTTTTGAAAATTTTTTCGTTGCCTCATTTATTGCTTCATCACTTTATATGTTTTCTAGCTACAAACACGAGTGTTTTTCAGCTCACTTCTAACCCACAACTTTCTTTCGCCCTGGCTATCTTGGCGTTTCTTTTTATGGCTTTTTCTATATTTTTTACAGCTATCACATCCATCAGAGGCCAACGTGGCCAGAATGATGCGACGATACCTCGAGTACGATGCATGTGCGACAAGGTTGCTTCTGTTTGGACATCATGGAGGGATACGAATCCCGAAGGACGTTTTCACTCTTGTAGAGTTTATGGACAAGTGGTTGCCGATTCTTCCAGTGGATCGACACGTGTTAGTGACGTCATCATCACGTTGTGAGATTACGAACGACGTTTACTCGTAGAGAACCGACATCTCCGATAGCAACAGCAAGTTGCGATGCTCGGAATCGAGGACCTATGTGACCGATCTAGAGCGTTGGTTAAGAAAACGAGTTTTATTTTAACTTCTTTATTATTGATTTTATTTCTTCCTTGCTGGTTTTAATCTTTACATGGAATATTTGCCCTTACCACCTTTTGTGTTTTCGGGTTACTAACAACAAATTTGGTTATATTTCCTTTTTGTTGGTTTTTATGTTTTTTAAAAAGATATATATGTTTCATTACCACTATTTATATTTTCGGAATGTTAACAAAAGGGGTTTGGTTTATTTCTTTCTGTCGGTTTTATCCTTTCTGTTGGTTTTTTTACGCCTTAGAATATTTCATTTCCGCTATATACGTTTTCAAATTACTATTAATAAAAGGTTTTGTTTTAATAAAAACAACCATTTTATTTATTTTTGATAACATATTACATAGAGAAGAAGTACTCTATGGAGCTACTTGTTTCTCTAAATCTTTTACAAGTTTTTGTATGATCTCGACCTGAGAGGAGAGTCCCATACATGCCTATTTGATCTGCATCACCGCCGTATTGATCTTCTTCAGGGAAGCGGTCAGATGCTTCAGTGTCTGCAGTGATGCATCACTGGGAGCAGTTGCCTTGCCCTTCCTATCATCAGCATCCTTGCGACCGGAAGGCTCCTTCTTGCCGACAGGTTTCTTTCGCCGTCTCCTATAGACCACCATATGTTCCTTGAGACCGATGATGTTCGTCTTGAAGCTTTTCTTTGGCTGTTCTTCATCAGAGTCCGTAAAGGGATTAACACCACCAGTATAACTTAACTCCTCTGAGTCAGAGGTAGTTCGAGTTCTTATTGGTGATTCCATGGCAGAGAGTGAGTTTTCCAGGTTTTGAGGTGAAACGCCCGTATCCCAATTTTACAATAAAAACAGCAAAAAAATAAGAATTTACCAAAATGCCCCTGAAACCCGGGATACGTAGACCAATGCCCAAAACAATATCCATAAACCTAATTAAACCGAGATGTCATAAAAGAACAAGAGTAAATCGGCTTATCAAGCCATAAATCAACCCGACAAACTGCCGAAACAACCTCAAATATCATTCCCGGCAACCCGCCGACAATGTAATAGAAACAAGAATGACATCTCAGTAAATATCTATGCAGCGGAAGATAAAGATAAAATAAAACAAGAGAAGAGAATGATATGCATGTCGGCTCTATGGATCCAACCGGGAGAAGAAGCGCAGCTACCTGCTGGGATATCCGCGTCCGTACTCCGGAAAGGAAGAGAGAAGCAGGACGCTAACTAAGAGTCTGAAAAACAACGGTGGCGATAATGTGAGTCGCCCACTCAGTGAGCAGTACAAGTCTAGTTATGTAGGTGTGCATAGCAAGCTCGAAAGGAGTGTAGAGAAACAAGCACTAGTAAGAAAACACACAATAACCAGTACCAGCATGCCAACAACATATAAGCAGATAGTTTATGTTTTACATCTGTTTGTGTGTTGATATCATTATTATATTTATTGTTCAGGGCCTCCTACTGTGTGCGTCGAGCTCGGTCCCGTCTCATGAGACAACCAGGGTGTAAACCCAATATAACCAGGCATATAGCCCAAATATAATCACAGAGAGAGAGAGAGAGACAGAGAGAAAGAGGGAGGTAGAAAGGGGGAGGTAGAAGGAGGGAGGTAGAACCGGTCATCACAGACCCATATGCTAAACCGCATATACCATGCTATCCCGCATGCAATCCCGAGGGGAATCACTTCCCGCTCGAAGCAACCGGTCATCAACCCACAGTAGTATATCTTTTATTGTATATTATTCTTATTCATACTTAAGAGTTCATGTGTGCCATAAAATTATGATTTACCAGGGTTGTGTGAATTATTCGTCAAATCAACATCCGGGTTTCCAACCCACATCACATCACACAGATCACCCAAAATCATATCACATGTTAAATCTCATAACAGTTAAACAAGTCATGCTCGACCAACAAATAGTAATACACAGGCACACATTACAGATCATGGCATGTTAGCAAACAAGGCATGTAACTCAGACAAACCAAACTAACAAGCACATGCAAACGAACATAAAAAGACTTATAAAGTCACATCAACGTCGGTTATCCTGTGGAGCTTTCCCCAAGACAGATCCTCCAGCTCCCGAGGTATTACCTGTGCCTGAATACCGACACACATAATAATTACAAAACAATAACAACCAAACCGTGCATGCATGATAACTAAATGCTCAACTGAATAAATCCCGACCCTAGTTAGTAGATTATGAGGTTTCAGGTCTAAGTCCAACAAAGGTGTTCTCTCACCTAAACTCCAACAAATCAGGTCCCAAGGTTCAACGAGCTTAAGCCCATCCAAGTCCAAAACAATTTCTCGGGCCTAAAGCCCACTTCCTCAAGTCCACAATAAATCCAATTATGAATTTAGGCTTAGAGCCCATTCCTTGAAGTCCATATCTAACCAATTATGTCATTGGGCCTCAACCCATATCTTAAGGTCCATAAAAAGCCTTAAGGTCTTTAAAGTTAGTTAGTCAATAAGGACTCTTCAACGAGGGGCATCAGTGAACACCCAAATTTGACCCACGGAAATTTTACTAAATTAGACTTCGTACATGTGTAGACTTATGATCAATGAGATGATTTGGACCAAGGTTCAAGCGTGATATGAATTTTAATTTAGTAGAATTGGTGTATTTTGATGACATAAACCTTTATGCGCTTAAGTCCTGGGATTAATGAGATGATTTAACCTTAGGATAAAATATATGATATGGTTTATTTATTAAAATGCATTTGCATGGGCTCTTTTAGTTGTTTTTGACCCAATAATAATGAGATGATTTATTCTTGGGTTGAGAATGGAATTAAGGGTCCAAATTAATTAATTCTCCAGAGTTTGTCCAGTCCATTAACACATTTCTTGCAGGTCAATTTTAGCTCTGATTTTCGTGGAAAATCAGAGTTAATTATCATGTAAGTAGATTTTATGTTTTTGGTAAGATTTTGGGTGTTAATGTGTGATTGATTAATTATGGAATGATTTGGGGGAGTGCTAATCAAGTAATTGAGTGATTCTAGGAAGATTGGGGGTTGATTACGCGGTAGGATCGAATTAGAGCGGAATTAGGGAGATTCGGGAGCAAAAAAAGAAAGAACGCACAAAATCGGGAAGGCCCGGCGGTCATCTCCGGATGAAAGCCAGGCCATGGCGGTCTTGTGGCCATGATTGCCGGCCATGGCTGTCATCCAAGCCATGACTGCCGGCCATGGCGGTCATAAGTGCCCAGGATCCCCGAAAATCTCCCATTTTGTTTCATTTTCGATCCTACACGGTTTTAGACCAGAATTTCGGGTATAATCTTCACCATTAAGCAGGTCCACGCCCCTAGGCTTCCCAGAGCACTATAAATAGGATCCCTAACACACATTTCTGGGAACTCAACATCTTTCTCACATACACACCCATAAGCTTTGAGTGCTTGGAGAAACTCTACTTCTCAAAGCCTAGAAACACATTCTTAGGCAAAAACTCTGGTGGAATATCGTGGGAAGCATCAAGCAAGGAGCTAGTAGCAGTAGTAGATCAAGAGAAGAAGAGGAAGGAGGCGGATTCAAGCAAATCGGTGGAGAAGAAGTGCTGAAACCGAGGAGAGGAGCCCGGTGCAGACAGTCTCAGTAATTCAGCCATATCTAGAGCTATAGACCTCGGTTTGCTGCGATCTTGGTGTCTCTAGAAAGCTAAGAAGCAGTTCTACAACTTTCCTATTCAAGCCAAACGCCAGTTCGACATCCTTCTAGCTCGAATTCTCTGTTAAATTTCTGCTCATATTCTGTTGCGGGAGTGGTAAGCGCATAGGAGCTAGAGGAGGGCTACACGAGGTAACCCGTTCTGATTCTATTGATTTACTGCTGTTTTCATGTGATGATGATAATGATGCTTTTGATGATGTGATTGCTGTGATGCCATGACAAGAACTACGTGGGCTTTGAACCCGGTCGCTGGGGTACGTAGGTGGTCTCTAGAGGTGGAGACTCAAGCCCAAATATTTTTATTTTTCCTTTTTATTCCGTACCTTCTTCTTCTTACCCTCTGATTTAGTTTTTTTATGTGATTTGTTTCCATACGATGCACACTTGCACAAGGCATACTCTTCTTTTTCTATGGCACAAAGTTTCAACCCAACACGGATGGGTGCCTAACACCTTCCCATCCGTGACGAACCCCCGATCCCATATCTTTGGTTTGCCATGACTGGTTGCCTAAGGAGTCATTCAAGGGGTTTTTCCAAATTTTGTCCCTAATAAAATTTGGGTGGCGACTCCATTGATATGGGATTGACCCGAGGCTGAAGGTGAAAGGAATAGGTGAACAGGCCCAAGTGATTTTGGGTCGGGTATTCACAGTTGGCGACTCCACTGGGGAAGTAGTGGGTTCAAGAAAATTTGTGCATTAGTTGAGTTTTGAGTGCCTTTTTATTTGTCATCATAAGTGCCTTGCATTCATGATGATTTATGTGAAGCCTTTACCGTAAGAGGGCGAGGGAAGCTAAGTCCACCACATACTTTCTTTAAGTGATGGTGCCTTGCATGAACCCATTTCTCGATGCTTAGCAATGATGGGGAATAACTGGCGTCGGACCTTACGCGATATCCATTATCACATGTGAGTAGGTCAACCTGTTCCCTAGCAGCAGTCTTTTGGCCCCCAACCAGCTGCATACCATGAGCATTTTATGCATTGTGAATCAATAAGTGGTACTTGCATTTGTGTGGATCTTGTCGTGTATTGTACATATGTGTTATATCTTGTTATTTTGGGATCCGAATTTATGCATACCTGGGGTTTGAGGAAGCAGAAAAGGAAGATGATCATCCATGGCTATTAAAAGGGATGCTGCCCCTTGACCCTGCCCGCTAATCGACTAGCGAGACTGCCGTGCTAACTTTGTGTAGGGTGTTATATTGCAAGATTTGGGTTAATGAGTCTAATAAAGGAACCCTAGGGAAGTAACTATGCATGTCTAAGCCAAGGATAAGCTTTTGGTGTTATCTCCCAGTTGATTCGTATGTTCAGTCAGTCTACCTCGTATCAGGGATTTACATCTGCATACGTTAAGCATTGCATGTTTTTCATAACGTAAAACACAAATTCGAGTTAGGGTGGCTTACTTTTTCAAATTCTGAATTCTTTTAGCTTGAGTCTTAGAAACAGGAAGAAATATTTTGAAAGATCAATAAAACGTGTTTTGCAAATGTATCCCGTCACATTTTCTCACTATTTCCAAGTATCTTCAAAGAAAACAAAGCTTAAGTCTAGGATCCCTAATGGCCATGAACTCTGTCATTAGAATTGAACCCTTAGGACACCAGGGGTGGGTAGTGCGTTAGTCGAAAGGGGATGTGAAGATGTTAGGGATGATGGCTACTTCACAAGGCGACGACCCTAGTAGAAAGGAGGACAGTGAAGATATTGGGAATCTGGGAGGTACCCTGAGGTGAAGGGAGATGTAAGCCCCATTATCTATAGCAGAAGAAGGGAGATGGGACGACCTGGTTGGACCTTCTTCGAAGACAGAGACGTAAGCCCTAATTGTTGACTTATGAACCGAGCTGAGACGAGAAGCTGAGATGAGGAACCAAATTGAAGAAGCCAGACGGATGAGCTAAGTTGACATATCGAGACCTTACTATTGGATTTTCTTGTGAGAGGAGATGCAAGTCCGAGTATTCTCCCAATGAGAGTAGTCTCCATATTTGGTTAGAAACCAAGTTGACGGGCCGAGCCAGTAGCCCAAGCGGACGAACTGAGCTGAGGAGTGGCCGGATCAAGTTGCCAAGTTGAGATGCCGAGTTAGTAAACCAAAGAACCGGAATGCAAAGCTAAGCTGATGACAGTTGGGTATTCAAGCTAAGACAAACCAATGGGGAGAACTGATGTTTGGGCCTTCTCGTGAGAGGAGATGTAAGCCCTTATATTTACAATGGGAGAAGCGACACAAGGTGATTGGACCTTATTCATAGACAAGGATGTACTCCCCGGTTTTCTATTCATGAGCCGAGCTGATGAGCCAAGTCAACCAGCTAAGCCGAGGGACTGAATTGACAAGTCTAGTTGATGAGCAATCTGGGGTATCATGTGGAGGCATTGCCATGGGGCCTCATCAAATGAACAACACGCAAGACCCAATAATTGGGAAACAACGAGGATGGTCGTGAGAACGATGATGGAGACACAATAAGAAGACAAAGGGGAAGATTCGGAGACGACGGTGAACACGACGACGGAGATGATGCATTCCAAAGGGTGAACAAGAAGTGTTCGTGGGGGTTAACCGGAGACTGTAGATTGTATTGCTAGATGGTATGATGACCAGGAGTCGGGAGAGGTGGTATAGCTATCCTCAGAGTCTAGGAGTTGAGTGAAGTCGAAAGGGGAAGGGGTAAATTCTGTGTCTAACAATCAATAATGTCATCATTTATACCTAAGGAATAAAATCTCAATTCCCTTATCTTTCGGGTATATGTGGCAAATTGTGCATGACTTCAATATTTTCCATTGGATCATTCTAGGGGACTACTAAACGAACTATGAAGACCTGATTCTGTGGATGCAATCCTAAACCCTTACCATAATCCACCTCCTAAGAAGACTTTGCTGACACCGACCTTCGAATACATATCCGATTTGACCTTTGAACACGTATCCAATCCATCCTCCATGTCGACCCACACTTGTCTAGAAGAATTACTTCCCAAGGATGAATCCAGCTTCCGAAAGAATCTAACCTAAGTGAACTTGTTGAAAAGGTTCACTCCTCGAAAAAAGGAAAAAAAAGAAAAAGAAAAAGAAAGGAAAAGAGAGAAGGGGGCACCCTCTAGATCACAATCCATGAAAACGGTCTAGGCGATGGTGTTTCCCCAAAGAAAAAAAAATGAAAGGAAGAGGGAGAAAAGTGAGGAAAGAGATGACTTTGGTGCCCAGATGTTGATTCACTATCCATCATTAGAAATCGGGAGAAAAAATAATTTATGAAGAAGACAAGTGTTCCCCCATCCAATCTATCACCCTAAACACCCCGAACCAAATACCGACCCTACCAAATACCTCAAGCCAAACACCACGTCCACAGATACGTAGGTAATCCGACAATGGGCCCGGTCTATCAATATTTGGTTCCCAGATTGATTCAATGGAAAGATTGGAGTTATTGTCACATAGACATGCCACACTGTTGATTGTATTTAGGCCTCTTTTGTAGTCATAAGGCTTCTCTTTTTGACTTGTATTTTATGAAGTTATCAATCGAGTCCGCCTCTCTAACGAAGATTTATTGTGAATCCGGTCATCATAAAGCACATCTCTCCAATAATCTCTTAGACATAGCTCAGCTAGACGGTTCTCGATTAAGGTTGAAGTTCACCTCTCCATTAGTCATCCGAGTATACCCAGCCCGAGTGGTTTTGTTCTTGCCCAGAGCTTTGTGATCTCAATATTCTGTGTCTGTGATTGCTACTCCCAAAAAGAAAAAAGAGAAAAAAGAGAAAAAAAAAAGAAGAAAGAAAAGCCTGCTAGGTTGAAAACCCGAGATGGCAGCCTAGGCAAAAGTTAAGGCCAAGATGAAAATGGGATAGTAGCCAATGAAAACAAAGAGAGATCCATATGTTAGATCACTCATCAGAGAAAGACCACTCGGTTGACATTGACCTCATCAACGAAAGGGGTATAGAAGCGTCTGGGCATGTTGTCCCCATCGATTGTCAAATGGGTATTCACTCGTCCGTCCACCTTACTCTGATTAGATAATTTTTCCATCCAATGTCCACCCCTGGGGTCCTAGATAGAGCTTGAAATGAATGGTTCATGGTCATTAGGGGTCTCTCTCTTTGAAGCTAGGGAGTTTTTATGGGATAACTCGTTTTTTCTCAAGTTGCTTAATATACACCTTAGCTCGAATGATTTTCAACGGTCATGCATCATACTAGGGGCATTCACATGCAATACGTCTAGATAGAAAGCACGCACATTTAAACACACATGTAGAAATAGACAGCATAAACATGAAAGGAAAAAGGAAGAGAAAAGGGGAAAGACATGTCACAGGCACATACATCCATGTAGAAGTAGAGAGCACTTGCATTCGAGAGGTAAACACATCATTGTATAATCAGGAGATACTTGCATCCGAAGACAACCATGCAGAGACTGGAGGCATTGACACACCACTCACTAGGGGCATCTCCGTGCATTGAAAAGACGACACACCACAAACATGTCATGGCACTCACATATGGAACTAGGGGCATCCCCATGCATTGAAAAGACGACACACTTAGGCATGCTCAAGCATCATTTACATATAGGACATGAACTTCTTGAGAAGGTAGACTTGATTGAGGACGAATGATCAATGAAAGTGACAATACCATAAACTCATGACATGGTGTAGACTTACGTTTCCTAGGGATGATAACTAGAGGGGCATGGCATGCCCGAATCTTCAGATGACTTTGTCTATAAAACAACGGGCACGCCATTCCTCTGCCCGAGATATACACCTTGTGAACACCCAAATTTGACCCACGGAAATTTTACTAAGTTAGACTTCGTACATATGTAGACTTAGGATCAATGAGATGATTTGGTCCAAGGTTCAAGTATGATATGAATTTTAATTTAGTAGAATTGGTGTATTTTGAAGACATAAACCTTTATGCGCTTAAATCCTAGGATTAATGAGATGATTTAACCTTAGGATGAAATATATGATATGGTTTATGTATTTGCATGGGCTCTTTTAGTTATTTTTGACCCAATAATAATTAGATGATTTATTCTTGGGTTAGGAATGGATTTAAGGGTCCAAATTAATTAATTCTCCAGAGTTTGTCCAGCCCATTAACACATTTCTTGCAGGTCAATTTTAGCTCTGATTTTCGTGGAAAATGAGAGTTAATTATCACGTAAGTAGATTTTGTGTTTTTGGTAAGATTTTGGGCTTAATTGGGTGTTATTGTGTGATTGATTAGTTATGGAATGATTTGGGGGAGTGCTAATCAAGTAATTGAGTGATTCTAGGAAGATTGGGGGTTGATTACGCGGTAGGATCGAATCAGAGCGGAATTAGGGAGATTCGGAGCAAAAAAAGGAAAGAACGCACAAAACCGGGAAGGCCCGACGGTCATCTCGAGATGACAGCCAGGCCATGGCGGTCTTGTGGCCATGACCGTCGGCCATGGCTGTCATCCAAGCCATGACCGCCGGCCATGGCGGTCATAAGTGCCCAAGATCCCCGAAAATCTCCGATTTTGTTTCTTTTTCGATCCTACGCGGTTTTGGACCAGATTTTCGGGAATAATTTTCACCATTAGGCAGGTCCACGCCCCTAGGCTTCCCAAGAGCACTATAAATAGGACCCCTAACACACATCTCAAGGGCCTGAACATTTTCTACACACACACACCTATAAGCTTTTATGGCTTGGAGAAATTCTACTTCTCTAAGCTTTTGAAAAACTTTCTAAGGCAGGAACTCTGGTGGAATACCGTGGGAAGCATCAAGCAAGTAACCAGCAACAGTATTAGATCAAGAGAAGAGGAGGAAGGAAGCGGATTCCGGCAAATCGGTGGAGAAGAAGTGCTAAACCCGAGGAGAGGAGTCCAGTGCAGGTAGTCTCGGTGTTTTGACCATATCTAGAGCTGTAGACGTCGGTTTGCTGCGATCATGGTGCCTCTGGAAATCTAAGAAGTAGTTCTACAACTTTTCTATTGAGGCCAGACATTCGTCCTCCTTCGACCTCGAATCCTCTGTTGAAGTCCTGACCTGATGCTATGGCGGGAGTGACAAGCGCCTAGGAGCGAGAGGAGGGCTACAAGAGGTAACACGTTCTAATTCTATCGATTAACTGCTATTGGAACATGATGATGCTTTTGATGATGTGATTGCTGTGATGCCATTTCAAGAACTATATGGGCTTTGAACTCGGTCGCCGGGGTACGTAGGTGGTCTCTAGTGGTGGAGACTCAAGCCCAAATATTTTTATTTTTCCTTTTTATTCCGTACCTTCTTCTTCTTACCCTCTGATTTAGATTTGTTATGTGATTTGTTTCCACAGAATGCACACTTGCACAAGGCATACTCTTCTTTTTCTATTGCACAAAGTTTCGACCCAACACGGATGGGTGCCTAACACCTTCCCATCCGTGACGAACCCCCGATCCCATATCTTTAGTTCGCCATGACCGGTTGCCTAAGGAGTCATTCAAGGGGTTTTCCCAAATTTTGTCCCTAATAAATTTGGGTGGCGACTCCATTGATATGGGATTGACCCAAGGCTGAAGGTGGAAGGAGTAGGTGAATAGGCCCAAGTGATTTTAGGTCGGTTATTCACACACCTGCAGACTCTAGGGGCACGTCATACCCCGATTTTTGGTCAAGTTGATTTTACACTAATCTTTTGGTCTGTTGAGTCACCGAATTTACTTACACAAGGAGATGTTGTGCTTTGAGTTTTGATTGGTTTTTATCGAGTTGATCTTCTTGTACGAAAAGGGCATGTCATGCCTGGGTTTTGGTGATCTCGTTAAGTCAAAAGGGCATGTCATTTTTCAAAGGGGCATGTCACGCCCCAATCTCTACTAAGCTTGAGTCAAGATGGATTTACACACCGAGGGTAGATCATACCATATACCATAAAGTTGATTTGTGAGTATGGGCATGAGATGCCCCTAGATGACTTTTGAACTAATGATTTTTAGAGTCAAAGTATAGTGGTACGACATGTGCCCCGAATTAGTTTGTGCTTTGGGCATTCTCCATGAGTTGTAAGGCCCAGTTTTTTTTTAATTTGAATTTGAGAAGGGGCCAAGAGTGCCCATACCATAAAGTCCGATTAATGGTTGTGGACATGAAGGACCCTAACTTTACATGGATGTTTGACTTAGGAACGGGATAGGCCATGCCCATGTTTTGAAATTGATTTGTAAATGATGGGCATGGAATGTCCCGACGAGATGACTCGGTTTAATGGTTCAAGGTCAATGTGTAATGGTATGACGTGTCCCGAGTCGAATACAAGCAATATGTCTAAGGGCACGGCGGGCCCCAGCTTTTCTTGTTCATAACTGATGTTGGGCATTCTTAATGAGTTGTAAGACCCAAATCTGGTACAAAGGGGCAAGGGGCATGCTACCCCATTTTGATTGATCTCGAGGGGCATGACGGGCCCATTCATTTGACTAAGGCAGAAAGGATGTATATCACATGTGTTTCCACATAGAACCTTGTCCCTAAGACCATGACGGGATACTGGGGGCATCCACCCCACCTTTTGGTTTGTATGTCACAAGGGACACGACACATTTGACTAGGTGATCTAGGGGCATGGGATCCAGGCAATCCAACAATGAGGCAATATCCTTACTGAGGGGTGAGAGAACCAGGTCATTAGGTGACACCCGATCATGAGGTGACCTGTGAGGCAATACCGAAAGGACAAAGACTAATCCGACCTGTGATGACTCAAACACACATCCAACCCGAACCTAAGTATATTAATCAACCAGGTCTAGCCCATACCGATTTAATCACATAGCCAAAGCCAGGCCGTTGCAAGAAAAGAGAGTCTAGTCAACTCTAGAAGGTGAGTGAGGAACCCAGTCAAAATCAAAGCCCAACCTTTGCAAACCCTAGAAGAGAGGAGTGCGGTGTCTGGACCCAGGCGTCCAGTCATGAGTGAATCCAGCATGCCCAGTCATGAGAGAAACCAGGGAGGAGTGAACCTGACCAGAAAGAGTCTAGAACCCAATCACATGGCCAAGGCTCGGCCTTTGCGAAACCAAAAAAGGAGAAGCAAGGTATCCGGACCCAGGAGTCCAGAGATGAGTAGGGCTAGAAAGAAAACCAGACATGAGTACATTCAGAAAGAAAAAGAACCTAGCCATAATGAACCCAGACCCAGGTGTCTAGACATAAGAGAATAGCAAGCCAAGCGTCCAGCCCCCGCAAACCTTGAAGATGAGCCGATGTTAAGACATACAGATCAGAAGCTGTAAACGGTGAGATGAGGAGGCCAAACGAAAACCGAACACCCGGTATTCATGAACCTCGGCATGAGGTAATGCCTAGACACAAACCTCGGCATGAGGTGACATCCAGACACAAACCTCGGCATGAGGTAATGACCAAACTTAAGATGAACCTCGGTATGAGGTAACAACTCAGACTTGAGATGAATTTCGGCATGAGGTGGACACAAGATGAAATGCACAAACCTCAGCATGAGGTAGCACCCAGACACGGGATGAACCTCGACATGAGGTGGACATAAGGTGAAATGCACAAACCTCGGCATGAGGTAACACCCAAGATGAAATGCACAAACCTTGGCATGAGGTAACACCTAGAAATAGGATGAAATTCACAAACCTCGGCACGAGGCAGCACCCAGACATGAGATGAACCTCGGCTTGAGGTAGACATAGGATGAAGTTCACAAACCTCGGCATGAGGTAGCACCCAGACTAAGATGGTTAGGCCAATGACCTGATAGAAGAGATGATTCTATCACCTCGGGATGAGATGATTCCCGAGAATATGGGATGAGATGATTCCCATAAACCGAGGGCCAGCCCCTCAAACCACAAGAAGAGATGATTCTTGAGAATCTGGGATGAGATGATTCCCAGAGACCTTCGGGATGAGATGATTCCTGAAGCAGAGCATGAGATGTTCCAACCCATGGCACGCAGCACACACATCAATCATTCGAATTCGGTTGTTCTTGTCTTACGTTGTTTCGTCCTTAGTCAATAAGGACTCATCAACGAGGGCCATCAGTGAACACCCAAATTTGACCCACGGAAATTTTACTAAATTAGACTTCGTACATGTGTAGACTTAGGATCAATGAGATGATTTGGTCCAAGGTTCAAGCATGATATGAATTTTAATTTAGTAGAATTGGTGTATTTTGATGACATAAACCTTTATGCGCTTAAGTCCTAGGATTAATGAGATGATTTAACCTTCGAATAAAATATATGATATGGTTTATTTATTAAAATGCATTTGCATGGGCTCTTTTATTTGTTTTTGACCCAATAATAATGAGATGATTTATTCTTGGGTTGAGAATGGATTTAAGGGTCTAAATTAATTAATTCTCCAGAGTTTATCCAGCTTATTAACACATTTCTTGCAGGTCAATTTTAGCTCTGATTTTCGGGGAAAATCAGAGTTAATTATCATGTAAGTAGATTTTGTGTTTTTGGTAAGATTTTGGGTGTTAATGTGTGATTGATTAATTAGGGAATGATTTGGGGGAGTGCTAATCAAGTAATTGAGTTATTCTAGGAAGATTGGGGGTTGATTACGCGGTAGAATCGAATCAGAGCGGAATTAGGGAGATTCAGGAGCAAAAAGGGAAGAACGCACAAAATCAGGAAAGCCCGGCCGTCATCTCGGGATGACAGCCAGGCCATGGTGGTCTTGTGGCCATAACCGCCGGCCATGGCTGTCATCCAAGCCATGACCGCCGGCCATGGCTATCATCCAAGCCAAGACCGCCGGCCATGGCGGTCATAAGTGCCCAGGATCCCCGAAAATCTCTGATTTTGTTTCTTTTTCGATCCTACTCGGTTTTGGACCAGATTTTCGGGTATAATCTTCACCATTAAGCAGGTCCATGCCCCTAGGCTTCCCAGAGCACTATAAATAGGACCCCTAACACACATTTCCGAGGACTCAACATCTTTCTCAGATACACACCCATAAGCTTTGAGTGCTTGGAGAAACTCTACTTCTCCAAGCCTAGAAACACATTCTTAGGCAGAAACCCTGGTGGAATACCGTGGGAAGCATCAAGCAATGAGCCAGTAGTAGTATTAGATCAAGAGAAGAAGAGGAAGGAGGCGGATTCAAGCAAATCGGTGGAGAAGAAGCGCTGAACTCGAGGAGAGAAGCCCAGTGCAGACAGTCTCAGTAATTTGACCATATCTAGAGCTATAGACCTCGGTTTGCTGCGATCTTGGTGTCTCTAGAAAGCTAAGAAGAAATTCTACAACTTTTCTATTCAAACCAGACACTAGTTCCACATCCTTCTTCCTTGAATTCTCTGTTTAATTTCTGCTCAGATTTTGTTGCGTGAGTGGTAAGCGCATAGTAGCGAGAGGAGGGCTACACGAGGTAACCCGTTCTGATTCTATTGATTTACTGCTGTTTTGATGTGATGATGATAATGATGCTTTTGATGATGTGATTACTATGATTCCATGACAAGAACTACGTGGGCTTTGAACCCGATCGCCGGGGTACGTAGGTGGTCTCTAGTGGTGGAGACTCAAGCCCATATATTTTTATTTTTCCTTTTTATTCCGTACCTTCTTCTTCTTACCCTCTCATTTAGTTTTGTTATGTGATTTGTTTCCACAAGATGCACACTTGTACAAGGCATACTCTTCTTTTTCTACTGCACAAAGTTTCGACCCAACACGGATGGGTGCCTAACACCTTCCCATCCGTGACGAACCCCCGATCCCATATCTTTGGTTCGCCATGACCGGTTGCCTAAGGAGTCATTCAAGGGTTTTTCCTAAATTTTGTCCCTAATAAAATTTGGGTGGCGACTCCATTGATATGGGATTGACCCGAGGCTGAAGGTGAAAGGAATAGGTGAACAGGCCCAAGTGATTTTGGGTCGGGTATTCACACCCGACCACCGAAACACAACCTATCAGCAACCCGCCATCAAGCACAGCCCGTCCACCCACAAGCGCGTACACCCGCCATCACCGACGAACCAGACACACACACAAAGCCCCCATCAAACACGGGTACTCAAAGAAAAACAAACAAAAACGAAAAAGGAAAAGAATCAGAGGGCGGCGGCGCTTACCACGCACGGTGGCGCACACTCGAACCTGCCCTCGAGTTCTCCACCCAAAATCCGAGGCTCTTCCTTCGCGTGGTAGTGACGACAGCAGCGGTGTAGAACCCAAAGGCGACGGCGGCTCGTCGTGGACCCGTCCTCGAGCTCTCCGCCGTCAGTCCCCGACCGGTGTGTGAGCCTCGTCCTCGATGACACATAGAGCCGACTCCCTGGCTCGAGGGTGCGGCGGCGTGAAAACGACAAGGAAGAGATGAGGAGAATCGGGGCGGCGTCGGCGTCGTGCGAGCGAGAGAGATGAAGACGTTGGCGGGTGTGAGCGAATGGAAAACAAAAGAAAGAAAAAGAAGTTGAGAAAGAGAGGGAATCGGAGTAGGGTAACAATTTTGGGGAGAGGAATTGTGGGAAAGGAGAAGAGAAGGCTGCGGTGGGAGAGAAGAGAAAGAAGAAGAGAGAAAGAAAAGAAGAAAAGGGAGAGGGCTTAGGGTTTTGACCCGCCCGAGCCAAAACGAGCGCGGTCAACCCGCCCTTTCCTGGTCAAATTTGTTTTTTTTTTCCCTTTCCTTTAGCCAAAACGACATAGTTTTAACTAGAACTACGGTAAACCCCGCGATTCTTCCCGGAACACGTTTTGTCTCCAACGAAAGCCGTACCCGCCATACTAATGACTTAATACCGATTTAACCAAGGTAAAATAATTTATTTTCCTAGTCCAAAACTCCGGAAATTCCTCAAGGGTAAAATTAGAATAAAAAAATTCCATAAATTAAATTATGAAAATCCAGGGCGTTACAATTCTGATGTATGTGAAATATACATAGTTTAGGGCATAATTTTGGACGCAAATTGTTCTAAATTCATATGATTATATGCCTCCTATGCAATATTCCACTATATTCCTCCAATTTCCATCTCTTACTGTATGATTAGTGATTTCAGGTGCATTTCAATCAATTCAAGAGGATTTTATTGAAGAATGTGAAGATACAGCAACAGCCACAACATGAGCCTGTTGTAGATGAAACTGTCCCTGAGGCTGTTGTTCATCGAGAATTCAATTGAAGGCCTCAAACCACCTTCAAATCACAATATTTCCACTGAAGATCGCTTCCCTAACTTTGATCCAAGAATTCCTCATGACACCTCATCATCGGCAGAAGAAGCAGAAGTCAATCGAAAGGAAAGTTGGAGAAGAACTGCAATAGCATCAGCCACAGCATCAGCCTGTGCGCCCTGCTAACCCAGAAATCGCAGAAGGAATATAAAATTTGCACCACTTGCACCACCTACTCCATCAACATAAACAAACATTCTCCTAACTTCCCAGAGCACTTTCTAGGGAAAAAGGAATGGGCACATGCCACTCAGAGGGAATCTATCTTAAAAAAAACAATTATCTTCTGCAAAGGAGCATCTTGGAACTTACATTCCACCAATCAACTTGCTGCCCATCACTCCTGTTCTAACAACACATGCTGGAAAACTGAACGCCCATACTTTCCAGCAAGTTGGGAGGAAGAAGAACAGGAGAGCTGCACCTACAAAAGAAGAAAGGAGAAGACACGAAAGGGGGGATCTGATTGACAAAGACACCTCAATTTACAGAATTCCTGGAATAGAGGTGGGACCCAGCAAAACCGAGGGTCCAAGGGAAAACACGGTTCTGCAGCATTTCTGGGCAGAAACCGTGTCGTCCCTAACCTCTAGTTTGTTCACAAACACGAAGCCAATCGATTCTTCCATTATTTCTGTAACCTTGATTATGAACTAAACAACCCCTTCTTAGGTTAAAGGGGGAAGCATGTACTCGGTTTTTGCTAAATAAATTGCTCATGTTCTTAACCCTTTTTCTTGCTTTAGTTGTTGAGAACCTTCTCCATGTCTAGGTTCTGATCAAACCCATGCATGAACACAGGTAGCTAGGTGAGGGACCGAAAGGGGAAACCATAGCTACTAGAACAACAACGACCAAACTCTTAGTTTTTAGCTTGTGACGAGGTTAGAAACTAATTGAGGAATTAGCCTCAACACCAATCTTAATCCCCTGAGTTTGATCAATGCGAGAGCACATGGAAGATGAGAAACATGGGAGGCACCTGTGAGCGAAAGCAAATGGGTGCAGTATGGGTTGAGAGTGCCTGCAAGAACCAATCTTATAATTGACTCCCTTGCTGTCGACAGCATCAGGTTGTGCCCAGCACAGCCTCATTCCGGGACAGTATAGTCAAGAGATAACACAACTCCTAGTTTGATTCTTGATTGATTATTGAGTAGCATATTCTTAGTTTAGTAGCAGCCTGGTGAAGGACCGAAAGGAGAAGCCAGGAGTGCTAGACCTACAATAGTCGGCCTTCACTCTTTAGACATTCGAAAGAAGGTAGGGAGAGACTGTGGGAATTTGCACCAATATTGAACCTCATCCTTAAGTGGACGTCTATTCTAGTGACAGGGGGTAGATGGAAGCTTAAGGAACTATTGATAAGATCGAAAGCCGTTGATAGTACCTTAGGTTGGGAGCCCCGAAAAGACATCTAATTAGTCACAGCCTCATCCACAGGCTCAGCCTGTGATGATACTATTGAGCAATTTATAAGCATAAATTAGGACATGTGGACCCCGGATACCTAAGAACTCACCATTTCTAATCTTTTCCTCGTTTAATTTGTTGTTATATATTTACCTTACTGCTCATTTTTAGTTTTTAATCACCCAATTCACCCTTGCTTAATTATTTTCAAGTCTAATTTGTCTGAGATTGAAGGAAAACAGATTCAACCCAGCCCCTGTGGATACGACCTTGATAAAAGTACTACAATAACCCTGTGCATTTGTAGGATAGCACACGCATCAAGTTCCACCCCTCTTATTAAAAATTTCGTCCTCAAAATTTACAAGGCAAGAAAGAGTCAGAACAGATGTGGATACTGCTCTCTCATATGGGACTTAACCTCCCAAGTAGCCTCGTTCAGGGAATGACGGTTCCATCTAACTCGAACCATAGGAATGGTACGACTCCTCAACTGTCGCACCTCCCGAGCTAGAATCTCAACCGGCTCCTCAACATAGGTCAAATACTTAGCAACCTCCACCTCTGTCGGGGACACTACATGACTAGGATCAGACCGATAACGCCTCAGCATCGAAACATAGAATACATCATGTATGCGTGATAGCTCCTCCCGTAAAGCCAACCAGTAGGCCAGCGGACCAATCCGCTCCATGATCTCATATGGACCAATATATATGAGGGCTCAATTTGCCCTTCCTCCCAAATATGATAACACCTCTCCAGGGAGCAATACGGAGGAAAACTCTATCACCTACACTGTACTCCATCTCCCAACGATGCTTATCAGCAAAACTCTTTTGCTGGTCCTGAGCAGCTCTCATGCACTGCTTAGCCACCTCGATCTGATCAACAGTCTCCTAGACTAGGTCCGGACCAACCACCTGTCTCAAACCTTCCTCATTCCAACAAATCAGACTACGACACTTCCGCCCATACAAAGCCTCATAACGCGCCATACCAATACTGGAGTGATACCCGTTGTTATAAGCAAACTCAACTAACGGTAATGTCTCATCCCAAGAACCACTGAAGTTGAGCACACAAGCTCTAAGCATATCCTCCAGTGTCTGTATAGTCCTCTCCGACTGCCCATCGGTCTGCGGGTGGAATGCAGTACTAAAACTTAGCTTAGTATCCAAAGCTGACTGTAAGCTCTTCCAGAAGTGGAAAGTTAACCTCGGATCCCTATCCGACACAATGGATAATGGAACTCCATGTAAACGGACAATGCCCGAAACATACAACCTCGCCAGCTTATCCATTGTATCCGTCTGCTGAATCGGAAGGAAATGAGCTGACTTGGTCAACCTATTAACAATGACCCAGATGGCATTATGTCGACCCCGGGTCCTCGGTAACCCGATCACAAAGTCCATAGTGATATGTTCCCACTTCCACTGCAGAATAGTCAAAGAATTCAACTTGCCGGCAGGAGCCTGATGCTCGCTTTCACCTGCTGACAAGTTATACAACGAGCCACAAACTCCGCAACATCATTCTTCATCCCGGGCCACCGATAATGACTCTTCAAGTTCTGGTACATTTTGGTACTACCCGGATGCATAGCATATGGCGCATTATGCGCTTCATTCATGATCCATTTTCTCAAATCATCAACATCTGGAACACACAACCGATCACCGATCATCAGAGCACCATCTTCCCGGATATAGAAACTAGAACTCTCTCCACTAAGAGCCTTATCCCGCAACTCCGATAGATGAGGATCACCAAACTGCAACTTCATGATCTTATCCCGCAAGGTCGGCCGGATGCTCAAACTGGCTAGCAATGCCCCAGTGACATCCACCTCCAACTGTGCATCCAACGACCTCAGCTCCACCAAGGAAGGCAAAGCATAAGAAACCGGGTCCTCATCCGCCGAAGCCACTCTCTTTCGGCTCAATGCATCTGCAACAACATTGGCCTTGCCTGGATGGCACTCGATAGTACAATCATAATCCTTCAGAAGCTCAATCCAGCGTCTCTGCCTCATATTAAGCTCCTTTTGGGTCATGATGTACTTCAAACTCCTGTGATCCGTGAAAATCCGACACTTCTCACCGTACAGATGGTGTCTCCAGATTTTCAAAGCAAAGACCACAGCAGCTAACTCTAGATCATAGGTTGGATAGTTCCTCTTGTGAGTTCTCAACTGCCTGGAGGCACAAGCAATCACCCGACCCTCCTGCATCAAAACACATCCAAGCCCAAACCAGAAGCATCACTGAACACCGTGTACTCCACTCTGGGTCTCGAAACAGTCAAAACCGGTGCAGAAGTCAACCGACTCTTTTACTCCTGAAAACTCTTCTGGCAACGATCATCCCAAACAAAAGTACAGTCTTTCCTCAACAGCTTTATCATGGGACCCGCTATCAAGGAAAAACCCTCAATGAACCTCCGGTAGTAACCAGCAAGTCCAAGAAAACTTCGTATCTCAGGTACATTCTTCGGTGGCTCCCAATCCATGACTGCCTTAATCTTGGCCGAGTCCACCTTAATGCCCTCACTGGACACAACATGCCCAAGAAACGCGACCTCATCCAACCAAAACTCGCACTTGCTGAGCTTGGCATAGAGCTGTTCTTCTCTCAACCTCTGCAAAACCTATCTCAAGTGGTCCTCATGTTCGGCCTTACTACTCGAGTAGACCAGAATATCATCAATGAACAATACCACAAACCGATCCAGAAATTCATGGAAGACCTGTTGCATCATACATATGAACACTGCCGGTACGTTCGTCAGCCCGAACGGGACAACCACAAACTCATAATGACCATACCGAGTGCGGAATGCGGTCTTCGGTATGTCTTGCTCTGCAATCCGAACCTGATGGTAACCAGATCGCAAGTCAATCTTCAAGAATCTAGATGCACCCTGCAACTGATCGAACAAGTCATCGATCCTAGACAAAGGATACTTGTTCTTCACAGTCACCTTGTTCAACTGTCTATAGTCCACACACATCCGCATACTGCCATCCTTCTTCTTCACAAACAAGATCGGGGTACCCCAAGGTGAGATGCTCGGTCTAATGAAGCCCTTATCCAACAACTCCTCCAGTTGTTTCTTCAACTCCTGAAGTTCTGTAGGAGCCATTCTGTAGGGCGATATAGAAATAGGTGCAACTCCCGGTACAAAGTCAACTGTATACTCCACCTCCCGCTCCGGAGGCAACCCAGGTAAGTCATCAGGAAATACATCAGGAAACTCCCGAACAATCGGAATATGCTCCACTCCAGGTACTGGCACCGAAGAATCGACCACATGAGCAAGAAAAGCATCACAACCCTCTCGGATCATCCTGAAAGCTTGGATGGCCGAGATACATCACGCCGATAAGGCTCTTCGTTCTCCAACGAACACCAATCTTCATCCCAACAAAGAAGAGAAAGAAACTTCCCTGGCCCGACAATCAACTACTGCCTGGTGTCTGGACAACCAAACCATGCCTAAGATAACATCAAACTCTCCCAAGTCCATGACAGCAAGATCAGAAGGGAAACTCTCACTATCGTACTCTATCGATACATCTCTACAAACTCGATCAACAACTACTATATCACCAGTGGGTAAACGGACTCTCAGGGGTCTACTAAGGTTATTATCCTCTATGTTATGAGCGGTCATGAATGCACGTGATACAAAAGAGTATGTTGAACCTGGATCAACTAAAGCATGTGCATACTGAGTGAAAACCATAAATGTACCTGCAATAACCTCTGGAGCATCAGCAGCCTCCTCCCGGGTGATGGCATAAACCCTATGAGCTGCAGTAGACTGAGTCGCACCCCCGCAGTTCGAAGCTCCAGAACCCCCACGACCTCGACCCTGCTGTCCGCCACCCCTGTTCGGATCAGAAGAAGCAGCACCACTGGCCACAGAACTCTGTACTGTATACTGGGAACCACTGTCACCACTATCCCTAATCCACTTGTAACAAGCTGACTTCTGCTGTCCCGGCTTATTACAATACCAGCATGTACCCAAAAATCACGCCGAGGAACCCCGTCTCTGAGATCCAGACTGATAAGATCGTCCTTCCGAGGATTTGCCAGGTCCACCCTGATTGTTTTGCCCTAGGGACTTCTTCGAATCTCGGTAAGAAGAACCCTATCTACCAGAATATTCTGCTTCTTTGGCATCAAAGTACTGTCTCTTCTGTCCAGAAGCAGATGATTGCTTCCTCTGCTCGGCTGCCTGAGTCTCTTTCCCAATCAACTGAACCCTCTCAGCGTCAAAAGCAGCCTCACAAACAGCCTCCCAAGTCTTGTGCCTTCCACCAGCCACAGTTATCGCTAAATCAGTGCGTAGGGCACTAACAAACCGCCTACACTTAGCCACCTCATCGGGCACAAACTCCTTGGCGTAGGAGAGAAGGATGTTGAACCAGATCCTGAATGCCGATACCGACTCATCTGGCCCCTGCTTCACCTTCAGAAACTGCTTTTTCTGTCCCTCCAAAAAACCAACAGTGAGAAACTCCTTGTAGAATTTCTCCTTGAAATCCTCCCAAGGCATCTCCACCGGCCTCGGTAGGTTGGCCACAAGTTCCTGCCACCATGTCAATGCATAACCCGTGAACTTGTGTACCGCAAATCGAGCCCTGTGCTCAGGTGCACAAGTGAACTTCTCCAGAACATTCTCCACCTGGCGGAACCAATCATCAAACTCCTTAGCTTCGCCCTCCTCACCAGAGAATTCCTTAACCGCTGACTTATCCATAAGCTTATATCCACTCTCCATACCACCTGCCACAGCAGGTGCAACCGGTTGAGCACCCTACTGCTGCTGCTGAAACTGCTGGAACTGCTGCCACTGCATGAAAGCCTGATACTAATGGAACGCTGGGTCCACAATAGGTGGTACGGGTGGCACTACATTTTGTTCTCCCCCACCTGCAGCATCATTCCCTACTACATTATTGTTCCCCTGGCCAACGGGAACATGCATTACCGACACATTGTCGGAGACATGAGTAGCGGCGTCATCCTCAGCATTGTGTTGCCCCTGGTGATCCATATCAACGCCTATATGAATGCAAATGGGTCAAAAATACTTTTAAAGTTATAAATCCGGAAACAGGCTTAAACACAGAAATCACTTTGAAAGCAAAGTTTAAAACATTTTTAAAAAAAAGGATCTGAAGCTTGCTCCGCTACCAAGCTAAAACGCCCGTATCCCAATTTTACAACAAAAACAGTAAAATAATAAGAATTTACCAAAATGCCCCTGAAACCTGGGATACGTAGACCAATGCCCAAAACAATATCCATAAACCTAATTAAACCGAGATTTCATAAAAGAACAAGAGTAAAACAGCTTATCAAGCCATAAATCAACCCAGCAAACTGCCGAAACAACCTCAAATATCAATCCCGGCAACCCGCCGACAATGTAATAGAAACAAGAATGACATCTCAATAAATATCTATGCAGCAGAAGATAAAGATAAAATAAAACAAGAGAAGAGAATGATATGCATGTCGGCTCTATGGATCCAACGGGGAGAAGAAGCACAGCTACCTGTTGGGATATCCGCGTCCGTACTCCGGAAAGGAAGAGAGAAGCAGCACGCTAACTAAGGGTCTGAAAAACAACGGTGGCGATAATGTGAGTCGCCTACTCAGTGAGCAGTATAAGTCTAGTTATGTAGGTGTGCATAGCAAGCTCGAAAGGAGTGTAGAGAAACAAGCACTAGTAAGCAAACACACAATAACCAGTACCAACATGCCAACAGCATATAAGCAGATAGTTTATGTTTTACATATGTTTGTGTGTTGATATCATTATTATATTTATTATTCAGGGCCCCCTACTGTGTGCGTCGAGCTCGGTCCCATCTCATGAGACAACCAGGGTGTAAACCCAATATAACCAGGCATATAGCCCAAATATAATCACACACAGAGAGAGAGAGAGAGAGAGAGAGAGAGAGAGAGAGAGAGAGAGAGAGAGAGAGAGAGAGAGAGAGAAAGAGGGAGGTGGAAAGGGGGAGGTAGAAGGAGGGAGGTACAACCGGTCATCACAGACCCATATGCTAAACCGCATATACCATGCTATCCCGCATGCAATCCCGAGGGGTATCACTTCTCGCTCGAACTAACCGGTCATCAGCCCACAGTAGTATATCTTTTATTGTATATTATTCTTATTCATACTTAAGAGTTCATGTGTGCCATAAAATTATGATTTACCAAGGTTGTGTGAATTATTCATCAAATCAACATCCGGGTTTCCAACCCACATCACATCACACAGATCACCCAAAATCATATCACATGTTATATCTCATAACAGTTAAACAAGTCATGCTCGACCGACAAATAGTAATACACAGGCACACAATACAGATCATGGCATGTTAGCAAACAAGGCATGTAACTCAGACAAACCAAACTAAGAAGCACATGCAAACGAACATAAAAAGACTGATAAAGTCACCTCAATGTCGGTTATGCTGTGGAGCTTTCCCCAAGACAGATCCTCCAGCTCCCGAGGTATTACCCGTGCCTGAATACCGGCACACACAATAATTACAAAACAATAACAACCAAACCGTGCATGCATGATAACTAAATGCTCAACTGAATAAATCCCGACCCTAGTTAGTAGATTATGAGGTTTCAGGTCTAAGTCCAACAAAGGTGTTCTCTCACCTAAACTCCAACAAATCAGGTCCCAAGGTTCACCAGGCTTAAGCCCATCCAAGTCCAAAACAATTTCTCGGGCCTAAAGCCCACTTCCTCAAGTCCACAATAAATCCAATTATGAATTTAGGCTTACAGCCCATTCCTTAAAGTCCATATCTAACCAATTATATCATTGGGCCTCAACCCATATTTTAAGGTCCATAAAAAGCCTTAAGGTCTTTAAAATTAGTTAGTTGGGCCTGGGCCCGGTTTTTCCTAAATACCGTTCTAAGGTCATTCCCGAGCCCAAATGTTTCTGGCCTAAGGTTCTACCCGTGTCGGTAAATTCCGGCCACACAAACTTACTCCCCCGCACACGGTTTCCACTAAGTCTCAATTAAATTAAATGTACATAAATTCGATAAATCCATTATTATAAACAATTAAGTTTGAGACTAAAAATTGGGAATAAATACCGTTAATGCCGTGAAATTACTGTTTACCCGAATAGTGACCCGAGCCCTCGCCGGATTCCAGTAACCTTGTCGGAAATCTCCACAACAACCGAGAAGGAAGGCTGCAACACTTCTGCCATGAATTAAACAACACCCAAACCAAATACAACTCAGCAACACCCGATTAACCAAGCCACACGAGAACCATAAAAGAATTAACAAAATACACTGCCACCGGAATGCTTACCGGAAAACACTGTCCAAGCTGCTCGGATCCGTTGAATGGCACCACACCGAGCCTGTCCAGAAACCCTACTCCCTGCCCGGAACAACACCTGCAGCAACAAACCCAGCCGAACCACCGCAGACCTGACCACCGAAACACAACCCGTCAGTAACCCGCCATCATGCACAGACCGTCCACCCACAAGCGCGTACACCCGCCATCACCAACGAACCAAACACACACACAAAGCCCCCATCAAACACGGGTACTAAAAAAAACAAACAAAAACGAAAGAGGAAAGGAATCAGAGGGCGGCGGCGCACACTCGAACCTGCCCTCGAGTTCTCCACCTAAAATCCGAGGCTCCTCCTTCGCGTGGTAGTGACGACAGCAGCGGCGTAGAACCCAAAGGCGACGGCGGCTCGTCGTGGACCCGTCCTCGAGCTCTCCGCCGTCAGTCCCTGACCGGTGTGTGAGCCTCGTCCTCGATGCCGCGTAGAGCCGACTCCCTGGCTCGAGGGTGCGGCGGCGTGAAAACGACAAGGAAGAGATGAGGAGAATCGGGGCGGTAGCGGCGTCGTGCGCGCGAGAGAGATGAAGACGTTGGCGGGTGTGAGCGAGAGGAAAACAAAAGAAAGAAAAAGAAGTTGAGAGAGAGAGGGAATCGGAGTAGGGTAACAATTTTGGGGAGAGGAATTGTGGGAGAGGAGAAGAGAAGGCTGCGGCAGGAGAGAAGAGAAAGAAGAAGAGAGAAAGAAAAGAAGAAAAGGGAGAGGGCGTAGGGTTTTGACTCGCCCGAGCCAAAACGGCGTCATTTTGGCTTGGGCGCGGTCAACCCGCCCTTTTCTGGTCAAACTTGTTTTTTTTCCTTTCCTTTAGCCAAAACGACATAGTTTTAACTAGAACTACGGTAAACCCCGCGATTCTTCCCGAAATATGTTTTATCTCCAACGAAAGCCGTACCCGCCATACTAACGACTTAATACCGATTTAACCAAGGTAAAATAATTTATTTTCCTAGTCCAAAAATCCAGAAATTCCTCAAGAGTAAAATTGGAATAAAAAAATTCCAAAAATTAAATTATGAAAATCCGGGGCGTTACATGAGGTTTGGTTTATATAAGGGAGCCAGAGACGCGTAAGGGTATAAACGAGATATCATGTTGAGTTCGGAAAGCTGGTGGAGTATACCAGAAGCTTATAGTGGTAGGACCCACGGATAAGACAGAATTTCGAGGACGAAATTCTTTTTAAGGTGGGTAGAATGTAACAGTCCTGGTAAAAATTTGGATTTTTATCGGACTGTAAAAGTCGTTATACAGTAATTTACCTTTGAATATAATCTTGAGTAATTAATTCAAGGTAAATCGAGTGTCGTTTTTCGAAACCGAGGCTTTTCCCGCGCTCGGGATTTTTCCGTGGATTTTACGGGCCAAATTGGAATTTTTCGGGTCCCAGAATCCTCAGAAAAATCAGGTTAACCGCGGCGGAGCAGACCAGAAATATAACTATAGAGGTATACTAGTTATTTGCTGGTCCGGACGAAGCCCGCTCTGCATGATAGAGCTCCTGCACTGCCTTTTTCACTGTTTTTGCTTTTTCTTTTTCCTGTGCCACTGACAGCATCCCATGCTTCCTGTCCTGCCTTTTCCTGCATTAAATCACCCGAGTTCTCTAAGTTCAGTACACGCAAACTTGAAACCCAGTATACTTCTCCTGCAACCAAAACACATAAGATAACCACCAGCTTTCCAGTAACCACCTTACTATCCTGTCTAGTATCTGCATCATCGTCCAAACCACCCAACTTTCTTTTCCATTCAATACATATATATAAAAAAAAACACACAAAACAACCCAAAGCATCAAAACGATGCAGCACCTCACCATCTCTTCTTCATCATCTTCCTCCAATCTTCTCTTCTTCCTCCTCCTCCGACCTTACCTTCGCTGCCGACCGCCATATCCACCGAACCACCACCATCTGTTTCCTCT
Organism: Turnera subulata; assembly: GCA_028386065.3. Classification (NCBI taxonomy): domain Eukaryota; kingdom Viridiplantae; phylum Streptophyta; class Magnoliopsida; order Malpighiales; family Passifloraceae; genus Turnera; species Turnera subulata. Next base: position 48,786 of record JAKUCV010006565.1, read on the forward strand.
CCTCCCTGCCGCATCGCCACCGCAGCCGTCTCTGCAGGTCGCCGCCACTGTTCCGTGGAGACAACCCGACGAGGCGACCGCTTGCTGCATCTGCCGCCGCCGTTTGCAACCATCAGGTCGTCGTCACCACGCCTCCTCCTTCCTCCTTCTCCTCCCCATCACGCCGCAGATGAAGCCACGCCGGGCTCACGCCGACCGCCGCTCCAAGCAGCCACTGGACACAACACCACTGCCGACGCCGCCACCATCTTCGTCTGCAGACGATTTACCTCGCAGCACCGCCACTACCTCGCGCTCTCCTTTCCGCGCCACCGCATCACCGCCTCAACGACCTCCTCGAGCGCGACGCCGCTGCCATCGTCTCCTTCCTCGCATCAGGTGAGCCTGGGTTGATGTCGATCCGGTTGTGCCGATGGGTCAAGGCCGACCCCGGTTGGACCATGGACATGTGCCTTGGTCCTGGGCTGGTTCCCTTGGGTTCATCTAGTGGGCCTGTTGTGTGAACCTTGCACCTAGGCTCCTTGGGATTAGACTTGGGCTACATTTGGTCCAGTCCGATTTCAATAAATAAAAAAAAAGAAAGAAGAAAACATATATATAATAACATAAATATTTCTGGGAAAATAATTTTATGGAAACAAAAAGAATTTTCTGGAAAATAAAAATAATCACCTTGTTATATTATTTTGAGGAGTATAGATATGATTGTATTAAGATATTATTTTTGGGAAAAGGATAAATATTATGGAAATAAATTTTGAAAATTATTTTACCCAGTACATATAGTAGCACCTTTGGAAATACATATATATGTTGTCATTTCTGGAAAAAAAAATAAAATATGATGACTACCTTTGATATATGATATGGATAAATACATACCTGATTATTTTCAAAGAAAAGTAATTATTTTATGGAAATATTTTTTGAAAGGAATATATGCTATATAATTATTTTTGTGAAAATATTTTACCGAAATAATACCCGGCTATAAATATGGTAAATTATCATTTTGACTTGGAATTAAATGGTAAATGATAATGATAACGGAATACAACTCGAGGCAGTAACCGAGTGGACATAGTCGGTTACAGCATTAGACTTTCATTTACATATGATTTGTTGTGCATCTTATGAATGCATATTATGTGTTATATAGGAGTTAATACTGAGCAGTTCATCGAGGAACCGGACTTGGAATCTGTTGGGCAATTCCATAACTGATAATCGGCTAAGGTGAGGATAAGTAAATATTTATATACCGCTGGTGATATCAAGTTGCTGTTTGTTTACTATGTGTGATATTTGCTGGTATGAAACTACTTCTGTGTCTATGATTGATTGTTGATGTTATTGATGATGTTGGAAATGTTGGTAATAATAAGTTTGTTGTTGTTGTTGTTGTTGACTGTGGGAATTGTGTGAGTTGAGTATCGGGGGTACTATTATGTGATGACAGTTTGGTTAAGTTATTATCCAGACAAGCGGAGAGGCCGTGAGCCTGCTCGGGATAATGAGACAATAGTCGGTTATTAGTAATATAGTAACAAGTCGAGGGAAAAGAAGATAATAAAATGGAAACACTTAGACATCTAGTAAGTCACAATTAAATATTGGAACAGCCTGATGGTAGTCTTTATATTTATGGTGCTGGGGGAGAGTGTGCTTGGGGTCTGCTCCCTGTCTGTACCAATTTTTATTTTAGGTGCTGGGGAGAGTGTGCTTGGGGTCTGCTCCCTGTCTGTGCCAGTTATTACGTGGAGGTACCAGGCCGGGGTCCACGGGCTAGCTAGCTTGACCACCTGGCGACGGCCACCAATTAACTAGTGATAGGGGCCCTGTTAATAAAATTAGATTAGTGTGTCTAGGGTCACAAAGAGTGCTATTTAAGGTTTGTGAGAACCTTCTGTTTGTCGCTGCTTATTTCGCTTGTTACTAATGATTGAGAAATTGTCTGTGACTTGGTTATTATTGGTTGCTTGTATATTTATCTTTACTTATGGAATTTACCCGGTGAGCACTTCGGACTCACCCCTCGCCTGCGTGACTCGGTCACGTAGTTTGATTTGTGCTGAGTATAGGAACACACATGGCAAGCTGCAGTGTACCCTCGGGCAGGACTCGGATCCATTAGATTGTATCAAGTCTTGCATATGGTGTCTTGAGTATTTAAATGCTTCCACTGTGCTAACGTTGTTGCTGTACCCGAGGTCGGGTGACTGATATTATATTGGGCCACTGGGCCGGTTTTCTGTTGTTTTTACACAGTTTGAGCCACGTGTCGACACTGTTGTTCAGTAATTACTGTTTGTTGGGTAAATAGAGGTCGGGGCGTTTCAACATTGCCTTTATACAATTAAATCCCAGATGTACTTATTAATTTTGTATACCTAATCATCAATATGTACATTTTTAAAATTACGTTTAAGAATCAAAATTAACTAAAAATGTATACATTAAATTTTAACCATGTGGTTGGACTATTTATGAGAGTTACTTATAATGTTTGAAAACATAAATTTATAATAAATATATACAACCCAGTGCATTGTTTACAAAAAAATTTATTTATTAGGGTTAGAAAACCTATTTAATAGGTTTAAAAATCAGAATGAATAATAATTATATACAACTCAATGTATATAATTTTATTTATTAGATTCAAAAATCGAAACTAACTTTAAATGTATATATTAAATGTAAAAAATATGCTTGGACTACTTAAGGAACCTACTTATTAGACTTGTAAGGTAAAATAAATAATAAATATATACAATATTCAATGTATAGAATTTTATCCTTTTGTCTATATATAATGGAACCCAAAATTTACTTATTAAATTTATAAAAATCCTAATTTTATAAATATATTTATTAAATTTTTACAATGTGTCTGGATTATTTAGAAAACCTATTTAATAGGTTTGAAAATCGGAATGAATAATAAATATATATAACCCAATGTATAGAATACTATTTATTAAGTTCATAAATTTAAACTAACTATAAATATATATGAAATTTATACAGTGTACCTGGATTATTTATAAGACCTACGTATCAGGCTCGAAAACTAAAATAAATAATCAATATATTCAACACAATGCATAGAATTTTATCTTCACATTATCTTTATACTATTGAATGTTAGATATACTTATTAATTTTATAAACCTAATTACCAGTAAATATATTTTTAAATTATGTTTAAGAATCAAAACTAACTAAAAATGTATATATTAAATTTATACCATGTAGGTTGGACTATTATATGAGGGTTATAATGTTTTAAAACCTAAATTTATAATAAATATATATAACCTAGTGCATAATTTACATATAATTTATTTATCAGGGTTAGAAAACCTATTTAATAGGTTTAAAAACCGGAAGGAATAATAAATATATGCAATTCAATGCATAAAATGTTATTTATTAGGTTCAAAAAATCGAAACTAACTGTATATATTAAATTTATACAATGTGTCTGGACTATTTAAGGGGCCTACTTATTAGGCTCGAAAGCCAAAATCAACAATAAATATATACAATTCAATATATAGAATTTTATCCATACATTGTGTATACAATGGGACCCAAAATCTACTTATTAAATTTACAAACCTACTCATCAATATGTATAATTTTATAAATCTAATAATAAATGTATCTGTTAAATTTGTACAATGCGTCCGGACTATTTAGAAAACCTATTTAATAGGTTTGAAAACTGGAATTAATAATAAATATATATAACTCAATGTATGAAATTTTATTTATTAGGTTCAAACATCGAAAAAACTATAAATGTATATATTAAAATTTTTACAATATGCCTGGACTATTTACGAGACCTACTTATTAGGCTCGGAAGACAAAATCAATAATAAATATATACAACTCAATGGATAGAATTTTATCCTCATATTGCCTTTATACAATTGATCCCAGATAAATTTATTAATTTTACCAAACTAATTATCAATGTACGTATTATTAAAATCACGTTTAAAAATCACAACTAACTAAAAATATATATATTAAATTAAATTTGTACCATGTGGCTGGACTATTTATGAAAATTACTTATAATATTTGAAAATTTAAATTTATAACAATATAAATAAAGATATATTTATATATTATATATGTATATAATATGTATATATTATATATATAGTGCATAATTTACATAAGATTAAAGCTAATTGTAAAAAACAAGAAATTAAAAAACTCATAAGAATGCTAGCCCGTGTGAATACACGGGTAGAGTACTAGTTGCAAATAGGAAAAGGGTCAACTCTTCTATTGAATTGATCACCAGACTTGTCCACGACTTGTCCATGTTATGTTTCTAATAGTAAAAGAATTCTAGATTGCCCTGGCGGAAAGTTTTAATTCTTGGAGTACTTTAGAGGAGAAAGATCTGTAAAGTAACAATGATAACATAATAACAGCTTAGTAGTAATTATTTTTCCCGGGGGCAACTACTGCAGCAAATATCATCATGGAGTTATGCTCTAGGCACGTTAGATATTCCTCCTGCATCAGTTCATAGTCAGGTTAGCAGTTTCTTCCGTACACGGAGAGAATGAAATGGTCATGGTGCAAGAAATCGTGCTTGAGGAGGGAAATGGGAAATCAAGTTTCGGATTTGTGAGAGATGGAGAGAAATCGGGTTTGAAGAGGGAGGGCTGTGGCGTTGTTGTTGTTTTTTTTTTTTCTTTGAATAGTAACTAACGTGTATAATGCATTTGTTACTTTTAATAGACAGCACCCAAAGTACTACATGCTTACATTGACATCAGGCAATTGCAAAAGTTAATTGAGGCACCGGTAAGACAGAACTGTTGGCTGATGGAACACATTACAATATTATTGGGACAGATCTTGATGTAGTTACAAAGGTACAATCGTAGTAGTAAAGGAATTATATAATTTTGAACGTCCCTGTAAGGGATCAAAGGAAGCTGCATCATTTGATGTCTAGCAACAACAAGTCTTAAAAGACAAAAATGAGCTCCCCAAAATATTGAAAAACACATTTAAAGATAATTAGAGATGCGGAGAGGAAGACCAAGCATGCTTCTTTTAGGGGTACAGATGAACGGTACTTGCCTAAGCAGAAACAATGTTGGTGAGGTGTGGGCGAGATTTACAGTGAAGCTTCAAAGGATCAACTCTGGTCATGGTAATTGCTAGAAATTCTTTCATATTGAATTCCTCTCCAGGAATAATTTCCCAGTCAAAGGACTGGATTAAGGCACCCAGTGTCAAGGTCATGACTCTCATGGCCAGGGGTTCTCCAGGACAAGCTCTCCTCCCAACACCGAACGGCATGATCTTATAGGTATCATGCTTTGAATTCTCAAACCTCTCGGGTTTAAAAGTCAAAGGATCTTCCCACAAAGAAGGATCACGGTGAATAGCCCATGAATTGGCAAACACCATGGTACCTTTGGGCACATGGTATCCTCCAATGGTGCAGTCACCTGATGAATAATGGGGCACCAGGAGTGGGTTTGTTGGGTTTAGCCTGAAGCTCTCGTAGATTATATTCTGAAGGTATGGCAGCTTTGAAAAATCTGATTCGTCCATTAGGCGGTCGTGTCCAACTTGGGCATCTAACATTTCTCTAGCTTTCTTCAGTACATGTGGATTCTTGAGCAGATTGGACATTACCCATTCCATAGTCATAGCTGAGGTCTTGGTTCCGGCAATAGCCATAATCTACAGGGGGAAACAAACACAGAATTAATAAGCATATATCTACAAGTTAATTATAAGTAATTATACGATCGATGATAGAAATTACAAAGTAATTACCAGGATAAGGCCTTTGATAATTGCATCAGAGTAGTACTCGGGCTGTGTCTCCTGCAACTGAAGTAGATGGCTTACCATGCTGTTCCTTGTCTTATCACTCCTGTGCTCATCAATGATTCTTTGTAAGAACAAATCAAATTTTTCGCTGAGGTCAATCATCTTCTTCCTTAACCCACCGATATCTATGAACCCGAGAAGGGGGAACAAATCTCCAAGATTGGTGACCTTGGTCAAAGCAGTGTAGTCTTGCATGTGTTGCTTGAACTGTGCTGCCTCCTCAGCTCCGTCCACGTTTTCACCGAAGTAGCGCTTTCCTGCCATCATTCTCATGATAACATTGAAGGTCTCGTCCAAGAACAAGGACCTCAACTCTACCTTTGCGAAGCCATCCTTGGAAACATGATGGAGTCTGCTCACCAAATGCATCACTTCGTCCTTCCGGATATCAAGAAATGATTTCAGCCGAGTCGCGGAGAATATCTCGATGGAGCTCAACCGGCGGAGGTTGCGCCAATGGTCACCGTAGCCGGCGGAGGCAAGGGTGGTGAAGTTGTAGTTCAGGTACTTGCCGTTCAGGAAGGGTGGACGGTTGGCTAGGACGACGTCGTTCTTGGAGAAGCATTCCTCCACCGCCTCTGGCGTTGATACGACCACCACAAAGCGGGAACCAAACCGAAGAGACATCACCGGGCCATACTTTTGGGAGAGTTTATGAAATCTTCGATGAATTGGGTTCTTCAGGAGATGGAGATGGCCTATGATTGGAAGCCCCGGTGGCCCTGGTGGGAGATTCTTCTTTGGTTGCCTTAGCAACTTCAAGCCTATTGCCAACAGGAGGCAAAGGAGGGATAACCCAAAAGTCAATTCCATTTCTTGAAAAACGACACTACTTTTGGTCTTGATGTTTTGGTTATAGCTAGATAGACTTGATCGTTTGATCTGTATGATCAGTTGAATCCTTGAGGGCCTATTTATACTGGCGATTATAGTGAGTACTCCGACTACTAAAACCTTACCCCCTCTCCATCACCCAATACTAGGTCAATCGTCGTGATTTGCCCTTTAATGTTGAATAAATCAAAGCTAAATTTATCATAAATGATTACTTTAGTGTAAATTAAATCCTCATCCGCTCCAATTTTATTTTTTCGTACATCATGGATCTCATTTTAATACATGCTACTGCAAGGGTCATCAACGGGGTTTCCCATTTGGCGCCTCAATTGTCATTGCCAATTCAACCACAATCATAAACTGGAGAGGACTGCAAAGGAATTTCAATATGTTGGATGTGAGATAGTTTTTCTTTTTCTGTATAGTGTAATGTAGATACAGGCGAGTCCACCTGGTTAATTTCTTTTCTCGGTGAGGACTGTTATATGCTTTGTTTTGCTGTACTTACTCATACTAACCTAACCAATAAAGATATCGTTTGCATAAAAAAAAACATTTTTTATGTTAATTGAAGATTTTATTAAAAAAAAACTAAAAAAGGACATTAAAAACAATCATAAAGAAACTAATGTGGAGTTGGTCTAGGTGATAAGCGACTTGGTTTCCCATTAGCAGATTCACATACCTTACCCAGATGCGTGACTTGACTCCCATAAAACAGTCATAAAGAGAATTTTTCGCTGAGCTCAATTATCTTCTTCCCTCAACCCACCAATTTTTTCGCATATGTCCGCGCAGAAATATCCTTCTTCTTTTTTAAATATATGCTTCCGCACATCAAGTTTGACAAATCATGCGGCTAATCACACATATCGAATACTAATCTGGATTTCCTTTTAACAGAAATAAAAAAAGTTTTATTAAATATACACACATGATGAGTGCTAGAATTTCTCAATTAGTATATTGGATTTTGTTGGTATATCTACGTTTTACTAAATCCCACGAGAAGTGATCGTTGAGTACACCTGGTAATGCAAAATCCAGTTTTCTTATTAATAAAAGAGATTCTCCCTGGTCAAAACCAATCATAATGCATCTTTTTTTTTTTTTTTCCTAGGAGAGAAAACGATAGTGCAACAACACTTTCTTTTAACTAGTTATTGGAAGAGATTCAGATGGTTCAGTTGATGGGTTGTACACACACAGTTGCAATTCTGCAGAGTTAGCAGAAGCCTGTGCGGCTGTGCCGGAAGCTATCAAACTAACAACAACCACGCGAAGCATGTTACACCATTGTTTAATTTTTTTTTTCTTATCAGAAAGGGAATAGAAACTAAATATTTGTTCAAAAAAAAAACACCAACCAGACATTTAGAGATAATACAGAATCATGTATCTTGAGGGACATACGGATTTCTTACAGATCCTAAGCATCATAACTGTATTTTTTCTTGCTTTAGATGACAATATTTTTTTCATATGTCACAAAATTATTCTTAAACCCATGTTACATGTGCTTGACACAACTGGTAAATTTTTCTAATGGTATCCCATATGCTTGACCCAAGAGAACATTATTATAACAGTCACAAGAAACCTACTGATAAGCAAAATCTTTTGTCAACTTGATAAGTTTTTATGTTTCAATCGCGTAAAATTATCATAAAAACACTTTCATATTTTGGTAGCAATAATTTTCACTTCTGTAAAATAATTAACAACTACAATTGTGTGACAAACAGAAATTTTTTACATAAAATCAAACTTTTCAATGAAAATTTCATATAATTGTGTAAGTTAAAAATGAAACATTTTTTGTTACGCAATTTTTTATGACCAAAAAAAACTATTGTAAAAAATAGCCATTTAAAACACAACAATCTGTATTTGTCATAAATAGTTTCACACGATAAATATTTTTTACTTGTTAGAAAAATTAATTAGAGAAGTTTGGCAACTGAAATTCGTAGTAATTAGTTTAAGTTTGTTAGAATTTTTAATTATGTTTCTTTGAGCTAGCTGAAATTCTTGACGTAATACATTGTCCAGGATTCCTCTCGGCCTCTTTTTAATTTATGTTTCAACTTTCACAATTTGTTTGAAATGCTCAAGTTGTAAATAATGGCATAATGATTAGTTACATTATAATTAATTCGAAATTTAAAAAAAAAAAATTCTAAAAAGTAAATTAATAATTTATAAAGAATGAATCTCTAATTTAAATAGAATATGATTCTATTCATTAGACCAATTAGTATTGGCTTTCGTAAGACACAATTTAAATTAGTTGAAATCTCTAAGTTGCCGTGTAAGTACATCCAGACTAGCTCCATGTCCAATCAATTTTAATTTTGACCAGTTAAATTCTATCTTCAATTTTGTATTAAATATCTGAATTTTTTTTGACAGGATTAAATATCTGAATTTGACTAATTAAAATATAGGTTTTAAATTGATCGAGTAAAGATGACTATAGAGAATATTACAAGAGCTTTGGCCCTGTGATAATAATGCACCCCTAATCAATCAGCAGACTTCAGTTTTTCTACATTAAGCCTTTTTTAAATGTTTCAGGTGATGCGCTTACCACGACTTTCAAAGCACGAAAAAATTAAAACCTTTTCTTTTGTCAACAAAATATCGTTTACCTCATGTGTGACAGCAATTATGCATGGAATTCTAGCGAGACCAGGTCTCTTCCTCTCTTTTCTTTTTAAAAACAAACGTACGACCAGGTTTATTGTAACTGCGATTATTATGTTTAGTCAATTATTTATGATAGGGAAATATGACATAGTAAAATGTTGGTGCATATTTTTTCCCGCCACTAGTAGTAAACGTGACCTTTTTTTAATAACAATAAAAGTCATTCCACTAATAAAGTATGTAGGAAAAACATCACCAAGTTTTACAATAGATAAATCTAAATTTATCACAACTAAACAAATCTGTTGCTAGCAATCTAATTATCAGAAAAGATTACAATAAAGATTTGAATCCCTTTCCAGTAAAAGACAGGTAAATTTATAAATCTTAAACACAAGCCTTTGGAAGTCGAGTTACACACAAATATGTTGCAACACCAAGATTTCTTTTTTAAGTAAAAAAGAATTTGAGTGTTGTTTTAAACAAATAGTGTAAACGAGAAAATCAACCAACGGTATTCTATATCTTTGTCTTTCAAAGTCTTGTATACTCCTACCAACCTTGTCATCTACGCATGGGGATAATTTATTCAGCTGCGCACTACGTACAGATGTTCTTCCCCCTGCTTTGCTTAGTAAAACAAATTAATTTTATTTTTGCATTACGACGTACCAACAAGTGGTAATAAATTATCGTTGTTGTTTAAGACCGGCATCACGCATTATAAATATAAATAGGTATAATGGATTGACAAATATTTTTGGATTGACAAAGAGAAAGGATGACCCATAATTCAGATTTCAGCATTTTCCGGTCAACTTTTCATATGCATTTTTTATTTTCTAAATTATCACTTAGGTCAAACATCACATAAGAAACCAGATGCAGTATTAGAATTTTAAGAAACCAGATGCAGTATTAGTATTTTTCTGTGGGCTTGTTGCTACAAATATATTTTACAAAAGTAATTATACGCCTAATTGCTCCGCAGTGCTGGATATATACGTTTCGATTGATTATCATGTCAGTATAATCAACAATTCGTCACAGTTCGACGTCTTATATTGTGCTCAATAAGTAATTGTCTTTTCGTTTTTATTATTATACAAGTTTCGTTTTTATTATCTATCAATCACCTAAGCAAACCTCTCTCTTTTTTTTTCAAGAATATCACCAAATCTTAACTATCAGCTATTGTGTATCAAAATTTGTATTGGTAGAAACACTAAAATTAAAGTAACTTATAATTAGCTATTAAAAATTTAACAATATGAAGATGTTTTCCCAGAGGGAAGTATAGGTAGGCAATGGGCCTGGACCGTAAATCAGTTGGCCCAATGTTACGTTTTCAAGATTCGAATTTGAGTTCTCTTGGTTAAGTTAGAACAACTCCAACCAGTTGATCTAACCTAACCCATCGGTGTTCAAGTTTCAATCTTTAAGAAATAAAAGTTTAAAAACTTTTCTCTCCTTTTTTTTTTGCGATCCTAAGTTTCCTAGGCTTACTGCAACAACAATGAAACGCCCCGATCCGTATTTACTGTTATACACAATAAACACGTGGGACCACATATTATTACGGTAATCACAGTGGTAAATATCACAACCAACAGTATTAATACAGTAAAAGTACATAATACATCAACAGTGCTTGACCCGGCACGGATCATTATTACAACAAGCATTAATCCACAGAGTTATAAAAAGCAAGCAGCGGAAGTCTTAATACAACACAGCAATAGACAATGATATAAAGATGATGCAACGCAGGATGGATCCGGGCCTGGCAGAGGGTGCGCCACAGCTTGCCTCGAACGTACCTGAGCTACGCACAATCAAACTACGCGACCAGGTCACGCAGGCGAGGGGTGAGTCCGAAGTGCCCACCGGGTAAAATCCATAAGCAAATATACATATACTAACAACTGTAAATAATCCAAGTCACAACAACAGCAAATAACTAAGGTTCACACGAACCCTAATTAACACACTCTATGATTCTAGACGCGCTATACCAATTTTATTATCAGGGCTCCTATCACTAGTTAAATGATGGTCGTCGCCTGGTAGTCAAGCTAGCTAGCCCGTGGACCCCGCTCTGGTACCTCCACGTATAACTGGCACAGACAGGGAACAGACCCCAAGCACACTCTCCCCCAGCGCCTAAAATAAAAGCTGGTACAAACAGGGAGCAGACCCCAAGCACACTCTCCCCCAGCACCATAAAAATAAGACTACCATCTGGCTATTCCAATATTTAACTGTGATTTACTAGATGTCTAAGTGTATCCAGTTTTATTACTGCTAGTTACTTAAAAAACTATTATCCTCCCTTCTCTCATTATCCCGAGCAGGCTCACAGCCTCTCCGCTCGTTTGGATAATACAAGCTTATTCAACCAGTACCCTCGGTACTCTACTCTCACAATTTTCACAGCCAACAACAACAGAAAATGTAACGCCCCGAATTTCCATAATTTGATTTTTTCGGAATTTTCGAAATTTTTATTCCTATTTTGCCCTTGAGGTATTTCCGGATTTTTGGACAAGGAAATAAATTATTTTTACCTTGGTTATAAGGGAAATAAGTCGATGGTATGACGGGTTCGGCTTTCGTTGGAGTTTAATCGGGTTTCGGGGTAGAGAATTAAGTTTCGAAGTAGTTTCCCCGAAACTACGTCGTTTTGGAACTGTTCAAAAAAAAAAAAAAAAAAAAGGAAAAGGCGAGTCAACGGGCGGGTTGACCGCGCCCAGCCGAACGACGCGTCGTTCGGGCTGGCGGGTCAAGCCCTAAAAGGCTTCCTTCTCTTCTCTTTTCTTCACTTTTCTTTTTTCTTCTCTTCTTCCCCAAATTGCCGCCGCCCCCATCTCCCCTTCTTCTTCCTTCACGCTTCTTCTCTCTCTCTCTCCCTCTTCTCTTCCCCTCTCCTGTAACCTTCTTC
>JAKUCV010006566.1:0-16068 GCA_028386065.3 Turnera subulata
GTTTGCGGGAACGAGGATCAAGTCTAAATTATTTGCACCATTGAAATTAGCATGCTCTTTTTGACTTCAGTAATAACCTTGCTATTTCTGTTCTGGGTTTGATGATGAAGGAATCCAAGATTGATTAATTAAATTATTCATGATTGGGTATCTATGCACAAAATTTCCTGCAGGAGTGGGAATAAAATATGAAAAAAAAAGAGAAAAAGCAATTGTCTATCCATAATTTCTTGCTGATGTCACACACATGCAATTCAATTTATCCATTGTAACGAGGAAGATAATGAGCATTGTTGTCAGTAGTTGGAGAGGCATCTGAATCTGGTTGGTGCTTGGATCTTCTTAGTCAAGTCGAATTTCTAATTAGCAAGCAAGAAACTTCCCAGTTAGTTAATATATGGTTGATTTGGACAAATGCTTTTGCATATAGAATTAGCATAGCTAGAGCATTAATCAAAATCGTGGGATGGAAAATTAATATTATAGATAGAGAGGATATTACCTGGTATCTGTTGGTGAAGATTTTGCATTAATTTATGGTGTCGGTGGCATATGATAGATACATAGTTCATGAACCTAATCTATTTTGAGAAGATTAAACAAATGAACTTAGAGACAAAACTCAAAACAACAAAGTTATCCACTACCAAAAGATAAAGATTAAAGAAAAACTCTGCTTGTAAAGGGGAATAATTTATGTTTTGACTTTTTGTCCCAGAGTTAACATCGTTCAATTTTAACACAAATTTTATACATATAATATTACTGCCTCTTACTCCTAATAAAGGCCTATATCGAAAGTGTACCTTCTTTGAAATGTCCAGAACGACTTTAATATCCCAGAACTTCCACTTTGATTGCTGTATATCTTTAAAATGAATTACAGACATAATGCTGGTATCCAGCTTTCCTCGGATTTCCACAACTCCAATTGCCATGACAGAGGCCAGCATTATTTAATAGAAGTTTGAGATTAATTATAAGGAGTAATCAGCTTGCCTTTTGACCCGTGTTAACAAAGAACTCTCTAAGAATCATAGTACTAAAGCCAGCTTTCCTAGGATTTTAATTCCAATTTCCAAGTCCAATAACCATACAATCCCAGTCTCATGTGGTCAAAGAGTACTAATTACTTGGGCCCACTCAAGGTCAGTTCTACTGATATGTTTTTAAGAAATATTGGACCACAACACTGTACATTGAACCCACAGCAATTTCCTGGATGGTATTAAAGTGTAGAATATCTGGTCGTAGTGAGTCTGTGGCATAAATTCTTTCCCTCGTCTACAGGATAATGTCTCTTTTATACAACCTTTTATTATGTGACAGAATAGCTTTGTTCAAATATCGGCCAAAAATTTTCACACTTCCTTCCACAACATAATATGGGTCACACTTCCTTCCAGATAATATGGGTCAGAATCAAGGTCCCCAATCCGTTGGTTGAATCAGCTCGAGTTCGAGTCTTAAGAACGCATGCATAATATCGATGATCAAGAACGTCAATTATTATAGTTCTTATCATACCTCGATATGAATTAGCTAACACTAACACTTTCCATATTGATGATGTTATCTGAAGATGAACTAACCTATAACACAGGTAGCATTGGTCCCCATAGGAATCCTAAAAGTTATTATACGTGTCTGTTGTGTAAACGTGGGCGCCCCACTATTCTCACAAGTCTCAGGCAAAAAGGACTGGCCTTGACTTGGACTTTGAAGTTGTTTTCCCTAGAGTCAAAAAGATACATTAATGTGTTATATACATGATTTTATTTTGTTATTGATTGTTACAACTTACAAGGCCACTGCCGCCCACGTTGGACAGGAAAATATTTTTACGGCCCATTCCATTTACATTCCTAGCACTTTCATGGAAACCGCTAGGTGATTACCTATTTTTAAAAATAAATAAATAAATGATAAATAAATAAATCCAAGACTAGATATGTCGAATTCAGAATCTTTTTGGTCATTAACATTTAACAGAGAACTTTTCATTGATTATTACCATCCAAAACAGATTTCATATTTGTTATTATACGACCAATGTATATATGGACCTTTTGGGCTAAGTAAGATTTATGCAAAGATTTGGGCTTAAACAGATGGGTTAACTTGACCTTGGGGATTCTCTTTATCACTTTTTAGAATTACAGTATTTCACTAATTTTTTTTTTTTAATTGGAGCTCAATTTTTATCATTTTTTGTTCCTACAAGGCAAACTCAAAAAGGTATCATCATTAGAGAGAGTGAACTAAATCTAGCACCCATTCCTGAACAATTTTTATGACTTAATAATTTAGGTATCCACGTACTTTTCACAGTTATAAGCATGGGTCTTGTCTTCTTTCTCTTCTTCTTTTTTTCCACTTTTTTTTTCCTTTTTCCCCCTTTTTTCCCTTTTTTTCTGAAAATGGGACACTTTTGTTTGCTTTAATTAAATCTGCTAAAAAAAGACGTCATTTCTACAAAACTTACAGACGTCACCATGATTATGTAATGTGACGATTCATTCACACATATTTGAAACTTGAAAGTAAACACTTTAAATGCCAAGGACAAAGGTACACTACAGCAGATGAGAGAATCTGAAACAAAAAGACAAAAGAGAAGTGTTTTTCAACCTTTTTACATTATTGTTCTTTTCTTTCCTGTGTTTCTTTTGTGTGTGTAACCATTCACGTTGGAGAAGAAAAACAAAAACTTATCATTGTTTTGGTCCCATCACTACCATTCTCAGTACACACTCACTTTCCTCCGTCCATAACACAAAGGACAATTTTAGTCCCCAAATTATTATTTTTCAAACAGCACCAATCAACCATAAAAACACACTTACCAAATACTAATCAAGAAATAGGAGACTCTTGGATCGAATAGGATAGAGTGTGAGGACTTCACCCTTTAAATGGTTTATTTAAATTTTATAGTATTCTAAAATCACCCATAATTTTTGCCACTTAATTGGAATAGATTATGTATGATATGTTCCCATTTGGTAAATCTCTCTTGGACACTAGTATGGTTTTTGAAGTCTTCTTCTCTCTAGGGTGCTGGAGGCATCAAATGAATAGTAGTGCTATATGGTTTCCATTGGTAAAATCTCTCTATGACGGTTATTTTAGGAGGAGGAATATAGCCGGGCTTGTAAACGAGTACTGTTATCCAAAATTGACTTATGGGTAACTGAGTTAGTAGTTTGGTACGGTAACAAGAGGTAATGGGAGTGGACCAACCCACTACAATAAAGCCCATTAACTCTTTACTGAAGTCGTGATTGAATCCATCAACAGTTCAACTGGGCCAAATTAGTTACTATTAGCCCATCTCATGTCTTACAGATCACAGTAATCACCCAAGGTCCATAGCAAACTGCCTATCCTCACGCCACAATTTTTTTTTTCCTATTTGGTCTTTTAAATCTACCTTCAACAGTCATCAATGGGTCACCGCCACCAGTATGGTGGCCTGGCGGTAAGCAATGTTATTAAACCCGGACCGAGCTGGCGGTTGAACTCGATTATTCGTGACCCGGTTGGTTTATTGGATCAATACTTTGTTTGTAAGTTTTCAGTTAAACCCTGGTTTTACCACCTTTTACCCTGAAAAACCGCAACTCGGTGGCCCGATCAGATCCGCCTCCGGTGCGGGTTCAATAACATTGGTGGTAAACACTTTTAACTATCTATTTTTTTTTAATCCAAATTCGTTCCTCGGTATTTGCAGTCAAGTCACATATGTATGCAATATGGCCACGTAAGTGGGAGTTAGGATGTATTCGGAAATCTAGAGCTTTTCCAGAGCTTGGAATTAAGAAATATCAATGAATCCAAAGGAATTCGATACGAATAATATGGATAATATTTTTAGTAAGTATCTCTAAAAATGTTGTGCTTCAAGTCTCAAACTCCATATCTTTAAGTTAACCAACCTAAATCTGACAAAATTTTGACTTGAAACTTTCCAAATTCTCCTTTTTCTTTATCGAAATTGACCACTTGTTTAAACTACCCAGAGATCAAGACTTAGCAGCTTTCAAGTTTATCAGGTTGGTCATTAAATTACAAGTTTTTTAGTTAAAGCAATGTTCCTCTTTGTAAACAAAACAAATTTACAAGTTTATTAATCTCTTTTTGTTAATCAAGAAAGTTTATTAGTTTCTCTAACTCATACCTAGATAGTTATTTCCGTCAGTCAGATACAACCTGGTTGGTGCTGGGACATCATGCAAGATAAATCCATATTTTCTTTAGATCAAAAGGAAAAGGAAATGCATACCCATACTTTCTTATTAATCAAAGTTTGGAGGAGCACTATATAGCTTACCCCCTACAGGGACTAAACAAAGCTCTCTCATTCCCAGATCATCTTTTTGTCCTCCTCCTACTCAGACTCGCAAGTGACAAATTAACTCTCTCATATCACATACATCCCAAAAGCCCCATCTGCATTTGCAGACCATGCAGAGAAGAACATCAAACTATGACCCAAAAAACTCTAGTACATACATCTAAAGCCTTAAGTAGACCAAAGTTGAGGCCATTTATTTAGGCATACTCAACCTTATACCCTCGATTTGATTTGACATAAAAAGCTATGTAGCTAGCTGCAAATGCAATATAATCTCGGGTCGTCCTAGAAAACATTAATTGATCATATCCTCATAGTACTTTAACTGCCGTGCAATGCATGACAGGCAAGCCCTCCAGCAAATCATAAGTTAACATTGAGGCCTTAGGCCTTGCCTGTTGCCTGTGGTCCGAAAATCCCCCCGGTAGAGGTGCCGGTATGGGTGTTTTCTCACACATTCCCAACCATTTGGATTGCATATACTTGTGCTTCCTCCATGGGGCTAGATGCATCTTCTTCTCCTTCATACACATCTTTGCAGCTGCACACATGATCTTAATCACCGCCTTTAGCCTCTCCGCCTTCCCCACGAACAGTTCCGGCAGCCTGCTCGTCAATTGATTGTACTCACCATTTGCTCTTGCCATCTCGAATTCGCCCCGTAAGTTTAACTCGATCACCACCCTCACCTCTCCTTTCTTGGAACTTAATCTATCCACCACCTCTAGGTAAGTATGTTCCCCTGCAGGAAATAGGAAACTATTAGGCACCTATTCATCATATAAACGCGTAAAAGCAATGTTCTTGCAACAACTATTGGCATTAACAAAAAGGGAAAGAAACAACAAAAAGGCTGTATGTACCTGGTGGGATATCTTGACAGCTCTTCCACTTTGACTTGCAAATGTTACAATTATATCCTTCATTTTGAAGCCGAACCAGAACCTTCCTCTGCAAGCACTCCCGGCAACGCCCGGCCACCGGTTTCCGGCACGTACAATAAGCTTCTACATCTTTGTTTTCTTTTATAACCTCCTTAACAGCCTGACGTATCTTGGTTTCGAGAGAACTAGTCCTGTACAAGGTTGCCTGCAAAAAAAATGTACACAACATTAACACCAATTTCAATTGAAAATAATTTTGAAAATCTCCTCTAGGCCTCATCTTTTTTTTTAAAAAAAAAAAAAACAAGAAAGACCAACATACCTGAAGAAGTTGATGTTGTGTTTCCCAGAATTTTTTGGTCTCTTCAACATCACAAGGATTCTCATCCTCCTCTCCTTCCTCCTCCTCCTCAACGTGACCACAAGAATTAATTGATGGATCCTCTTGCTCTTCTAAAAATTCAAGAACAACCTCTGCGGCATACCGCCCTGCCCCATCGGAAAATTCCATGCTGTCGCCGGAATTCCACCGGGCCAAGAGCTCGCTCTCTCCGGAATTCCACCGACTTAGCGGCTTTGATCTTGATGAGGAGGTGACCTGAGGCAGCATATGTATCTTTTTAGCGGGGGGTGTGGATATATTTGGCTATGGTTTTTAGACTTGGGAGAGAAATGTTGTTATTCTCTTTGTGCCTTGATTTAGTAGTAGTAGTGCCCTCCCTTAACAAAAATGTACCAAATTTATAGGGGGTTTACTATGTGGGACCACCCCTGTCCGAGATGGACAAAAACAAACTAGGCGCCGCAGACATGAAGCCCCGGTTCTGCTGACATGGCACAAAATCATTGCTTCGATTTCTATGACAGTTGTGTTCCACGTCATATTGACTAGTCCTATAGTTTTTGAGGATATGCTCGAAATATTCTAATATTAGATTTAGATGCCTAATTGGATATATTATGTTACGCTTTTTAACCACTTCCGTTTTATTAAAAATGAACACATAATTATCCACACTAATCATTTACTTCTGCTATTTGGATTATGCTAGAAAGCTTGAGAGAGTTACCAATATCTGGGTATGGTAGGAGGTTGGATTAATTAAGGCAGCCAGGCCTCTAGAAACTTGCCAGATGGGTTAATTACTTTTGACGTGGCGTAATCTTGTGGATTTAGTAGTACGTGGCAGCATTTTTTAAGATTTACACGGTTGGATTTATCAAGTGAAAAATAAATTTATCTAAAAACCATAATTTTGTTTGGTTTGGGATATGCCATGGATTTTTGCAGGATCCGGATGAGTACAAGAATTTTTTTTGGCAGGGATGGTATATTCCAATGGTGGGTTTTGTTGGGTTCTGCATAATTAAAAGGAGCCAAGAGCTCATGAGGTCATTAGAGGCATGTGGGTCTTCAATAGAAGATAAATTTCAATTACTAAATTAGTGAGGGAGGTGCATTTTATCAAAGAAACAAAAGGATTGAGAATTTATTGAATTTTCCAGTTCGGTGATAATAAGTCCATGCCTGCTATAAATGGAGCACCTAAAGAGAGATCACTGAATACAAGGGGCTCAGGTGGTTTCCAGGCCACTGTTTCTCTTTTTGCCAACACAATTGCCCCTTTCTTTGTTTTTGGTTAATTTAAGTTAATTGGAATAGTTAACAGAATCAATTATCAAATGCTTGTCTCATATGCAGACATTCTGCAATCCAAAACTTCTAATCCAGTAAGGAATAAATAAATGTCATTGTTAATCTTTTTATGCAAATTTTTTTCTAACAAAACTCGACCAAGTCATGGACCCAAAAAAAGAATAGGAAACCGAGAGTGTGATTTGAGGGTAACATGCCTACCAAAAGAGACTATTTACTGACGCATTTTCCTTATTTCCATCGTTCCTGAATTTTTTTGTTTCAGTGTAAAACGTATAAATTGAGTATGAGAGATTGATAATAGTGGTAATAGCAAATAAGATTCATACCTTTGTGAGAAGTATAGCCCCTCTTTGTGGTTGGTTTGCAAAGCTCATCAAAAAAACCTTATTTTAATCACCTTAACATGTTATATTAAAAAAAAAAAGAAAAAGTCAAAAGATTTATCAAAGAGACATTCGAATAATGATATCATCCTGTCGAAATATGATTGAATATTGATTGATTAACCGTTGCTCTATTTGAATAAAATGGTAGTAGTGGACTCGATGTTAATACTTTAATAAATTTCAAAATTTTAGTTAGATTTTAAAGCCAAAATAAGCGTGGAATGATGGGATGTATAGGTTGATTTATTTAATTTTAGCATACAACAATCAATTTTAGTTAATACCGTGGGCTTCCTCTTAACAAATAGCACAATTTTTTGAATTTTTTTCGAGAAAAGAAAAAGGCATCAGTGGTGTCATCATCGCTCCGTCGGTCCAGGCTCCGGTCAATACCGGTTACATCCTAGCATTAGACCCTCTTCATAGGAGAAACTGTTTACCGGGGCACCAGCAGGCACACCTTCGCCTGCTCCCCGTCATAGTGTCGGGGAGTCACCGGGCTCAACGACCACCACCCCACTGTGTGGAAGGTCATATGCACCAGCAGGCACACCCTCGCCTCCTCCCCGTCATAGCGTCGGGGAGTCACCGGGCTCAACGACCAACACCCCACTGTGTGGAAGGTCATATTTGGCCACATCACACTATAGGGTTTGACTGGAAACGCCGAAACTCGAACCCGAGTCCCAGATATGGCATGCTGAAGGCTTTACCATTGCCAATTTTTTGAATAAGAGAATATATAATACACGTATCATATACATACATAGAATATGCTAATGTTGCACAGTTTATGCAAAGAGAAAGTCAAGAATAGTGGCCTTGGCCATGATTAACAGTAAGATTAAAGAAAAAGAACTCCAAGCCTTACATCATTGCACACAAAGCATACAAGATATATGAAACACGTTTTACATTTGATGAGGGATCTCATATTTGACAAACAATGTATTTCGTCAAATCATGTCCAGACTGGAATCATCATCGATCGGATATTTTCTTATTCTCGTTTGTGGAGTGTCAAATATTTGTTTATGTGGTATTTTCAATAGATATTTTCGTTTTAAACAAAATGCTAAAAAATGAGTAAAAAAGCACAAGACATTAAATTGGAGTGTCAAATTAGGCATCGATGCCGGCCAAATTAGTTTGGCATCAGCTCAATCAATCGTTATTCCCCAGAAATTACTATATGTGTTGGCTGTTGCACCATTTTATGTTTTAATTCAACATAGTGCGAAATATTTAATTACCAAAAATTTTTTCCTTAGTATACAGCTGCCACAGATACAATTGTGTTCCAATATCTTAACCCACAATTATTAATTAATTTTTTTTCTTAGGGAATACATCTAGGGCAGTAAAGTGCATCTCATGTACAAACCTAGTAGTTAATTTTATTAATATTTCATTTTGTGTGCAGATAAGAATCAAGTAAGAAAAGTAAACGGCATATGTATATTTTAGAAGTTGCTTTCCATGTTGGACAAAAGTGGACAATTTCAAGCCAAGTTAAGAGTCTCATTAAGGAAAACAAAAAGAAGCTTATTTGCTGGGGCTGGGGTTAGCCAATTGTACTTGATCTATTTGTTTTTGTTTTTTATTTTTCTTTTTCTTTTTCAGCTCTATGAACTTTGTCT
Organism: Turnera subulata; assembly: GCA_028386065.3. Lineage (NCBI taxonomy): Eukaryota > Viridiplantae > Streptophyta > Magnoliopsida > Malpighiales > Passifloraceae > Turnera > Turnera subulata. The sequence continues at coordinate 8,928 of JAKUCV010006566.1, forward strand.
ATCTTGAGAACGAACATTTGTGTAAAATTTCTACCACCAAAAAAATGATGTTCATATAGTATAAAGGCACATTACTCAGCTTTGCACTTCATATAGGACACCAATAAGGCAATAACATTCGATAACCTGCCACATTCAACAAGTTTGATTTGTCACAAGCAAATTTCGATGATGCAACGAATCCTATTTCGTGAGGGAGAATCCAACATATATATTTTTGGATCAAAACTATATCATCCAAGAAATTTTATAGTAATAAACACCTTCTCTTTTCATCACCTTTTGATATCTTTCCACTCCCTTTAACCCTTTTTTTCCTTTACTTTCAGGACTGAATTAATTATAATTGATCATTGTGACGCAAAAGATAAAAGAAGGAAAAATGGCTGCTTAATCGTCATATATATATATTTATCGTCTTAATATATTATTTGAGAGAATTGCCTTCTATTATGATAAAGATAATCGTACTTCCCGAGGGAGCTTCATTCATATCATTGGATTAAAAATAATCATTCACAACATTTTCCGATAGTAAACCCTTTTTATGAACTATGCATTTCAGTTTTCATTACCCTTTATGATTCCTTTTATACTTCTTTTAACCCGTTTATAGCTATTTTTCCTTTTCTTTTCATAACTGAAGAATATACAAAAAGAGTTTGGAACTTTATTTACAGCCCCATTATCCGAAAAGATTCTATTAACGTTGGTGTGATTATTTTAATGACTAATTAAACAATAGAAAAGAAAGGCTTACTTGTACCAATGAAGTGAAAACGAAAGCCTACAGAAAAATGTCTATTAATCAGTCGCCTGGAGAAAGCGACCAGCAATAGGAAATGTATAGGCAGGTTTGTTTCTTCTCTTTCTTTTTTCATGTTAGAAACCATATTATTGTAGTACTACAGCATTGTGGGGGCTGTAATCGAGATGAGCAGCTCGTTTGCTGTCTAAAATCGACTTGTTGATACTCAAACTCGACTCATTAGTGATTTTTAAGAATCGTAATGAGGTAAGAATCGTTTGCTTAGTACTAATAAGCTCATTGGATTCATGTTCCTAATCAAGCTTTTAATTTAGCATATATAATTAAATTTTAAACTAAAGACATCAGAATTGCCCCGTGTTTAATCGGGCTTGTTCATGTTTAAGGTCAAAAACTTTAACAAAACAAACTCAAACAGCTCAAATAGAAACTATATATATTGAAGCGAAACAAATGGAGCTCGGCTGTTTTTTTTTTTTTTTTAACAAGTCGAGTATGAGCTCACATTAACTTCATTATGCTTTTACACTCTTACTATATTGGCTACTCTAGCTGCCAAAGAGTGTGGCTTTTCCAAGTTTTATCAGTCATCTTTGTACTCAATTTTAAAGTAATTTTATGATGATGATGTGATTCTGGAAAGAAAAAGAAAGCAAAAAGAGGTGATACATATGATGTGATTTTCCAAGTTTTATTAGTTTGGAAACGGATTAGGACGGTCAACCTTTATGTTTTCTCTCATATCTCGATTTGGAATAATTTGGGATTTGGGGTTATTGGTACCTGATTTTTTAACTTACATCGTTTTTATACCTAGAACTCTTTTTTAGATGCTATAGAACTTTTTTTATTAATCTTGTGCCCTGATTTTTACTAATTGTGTCAATTTTATACTCGGATAGTTTCTCGAGTAGGGATGCCACGTGTTGCTCCGCGAGTGGCGTGTGTGGAATTTTGGGTGTAGGTTTCATTTTTCAAAAGTTTCTTCCCTAAAATCAGAATTCCACTTGGCGCTATTCACCTGGCGAAACGTGGCAACCCAGCCCCGAAAATTATTCGGGGACACAATTGGTACAATTAATAAAAGTCGAGGTACATGATGGTTAAAATAAAGTTCTGGGTACAAATTAAAAATTTGGGTTTCTGAAAACCCAAATCCCGAATAATTTGGGCCATGTCTTTTTAAAGATGGATTTGCTTAAGATATGTTATGTATAATAGGGATTGAAGGAGAAGTTTGGGGGAAGGAAATTCCGGCCAGTGAGGAGCTCGGGATGAATCCCGGTTCATTTTCATTCATTACAATATTTATAATAACAATATGTATGTATCTGGTATGTATTTAGTATGTGTATAATGACATACATACATATATAATACATGTTTTATAACAAGATACGCTTTATCCATCATATTCATAACATGTGAGCAACATTTTCTTCATTAAAGAAGGGAAACATGGAGAAATTTTATGGTGGGACTCCCCCCACCATAAAATTTCTCGGGAAACATGTACTGTCATTTACATCCACCTATATCAATGGAAAAGAAGAATATCATCGGTTAATTGTATATGATTATCCTAGAACTAATTAAGATCTCGACCTAGCATAAACAAAAAAAATTAAGATCTCGACCTAGCATAAACAAAAAAGTTAAGATCTTGACTTCATTGGATGTGATTATTGCCGTATGAAATTAAGATGTCGAATGAATGGAATTTAGAAAAAGAAGTCATTTTGGATTTGATCAAGACATCACGATCTGTATCAATATCATAATTAGTTCAAAGATAATTAAGCAAACCAGTAAAAATATCGTTACCTGAAAGTTGCATGCACTTTTTGGATCTTGGCTTGCTATTGCTAGGCTGACTAGATGTGCATCTAGATTAATTAATTTCACTGTCACCTAGTGGGTGGTAATTTTGGTGTTTCTACCTTTTCCAATCGAGACTTATCACTATAATAAAAGAATAGACATTTTTTATTTTGGCAAATTGGTAGTATAAGAAACTAATTCTTTAGAATGAAATTAGTTTATTTCATGGTTATGCATCAAAAATATATTAAGCGTAATTATTCCCTTATTACATTAATTTATTTCTCTAATAACGAGGTAGTTGTTTATTTTTTAAATATTTCTTTTCCAAATTTTTGAACGTATCTTTTTCTTACCAGTTCCTATTGTCATTCGAAAAATATCAAATTTATTAATTTAATACTCCTTCGGAAAAAATATATTCTTAAGCAAAAAGATTCAAAAAACAAGTTAATTAAAAAAAAGCACGCCAATTGATGGGCACAGAATTAATTAGTTACAAGTTGACTAGTTGCAATCCATACACATGTTTCTCTTATGTTTCTAGTATAAATTTATTACTGATATCTGTCTTGAACTCAGTTTTTTTTTTGTTTCTTATTGATAATGGATGTATTGCTTACCATTTCAAACAATTAAGTAGTTGTAACTTGCCAGTAAATCTTGTCGCTATGATCCGGAAGACAAAAGACAAAAAAAGTTAAGAACAAAAGTTGCATTAAAAATTAGGAGATTACGACTCAAGTAATCTCTTTTTAGATTAGGTGATTACATTGGGTAATTAAATGGTACACCAAGGAAACCACATTCTGCACTTTATGTTTTTACTTGCTATTATAATATTTCAAGTGGCTCAGTTCAAAACAAAACAGTGATGAGAATCATTGTAGTACTAGTCAATCCTAGGAGAAAAAGCCCCAAAAGTGCTGCTTAGCTGGAGAGATTAATCACGAGAACAGGAGCAGTTGACAGGAAATTAATTGCCAAATAAGTTTAACAAGAGTGATACAAAACCTGGGATAGGAAAATGTATTAGAAAGAAATATATAGTATACTTATAAGAAAACAACTATGAATTGTTTATACAGAAGACGAAGACATAAAAGATGAAATGAAGGGGCAAAGCACCGTAGAAAGTGAAACAAACCAACCCCCTTTTGTCCTGTTCAGGAAAACCAAATAATTTGCAACCTGGTCTATATATTTTTTTTTTTTTGCGAAAAGTTGAAAAAGAAAACGAAGAAAGCAGCAAAATGAATGCCAGTAAGTTCTTTTTTTTAGTTGGTGAGATATTCCTGAAAAAAGTTTACATAAGATTATGGAAAGAATGTGGGGTGGAAGTATCTTAAGTGAATATGTGTAAAAGTTTTTGTGATTTTACAATTGGGACTCAAGCTGCTTTGTTATATTCTTTTTATTTGAGTATATATAATTTTTTTGGAACCCTAGAGTTACCAACTTTAATATCTATCCAAGTGTATTTTATTTTATAATTAATGATATTTAAATTTTGACAAAAATAAAAATTGGGACTCAAGCTCAGTGGTCTAGATTTCAGACTTTGAATGTAATAAAAATATTATTTTTTCGAACCCGGACCATGACCCGACTTGTTTTTTTGGGTTAACATTTCCTTTGTAAATTAATGGTTCTTAGGGTTTGATCCTGGTTCAACCAGAAAAATCGTGACTCAATAACTCGATCGGGTTAATTTTAGGTCTGGGTTTAACAACATTGAATAAAAAATGTTGGCAATGCATCAAATTTGTTATAAAACATGTATTGTACATGTATGTATGTCATTGTATACATACCAAATACATACCAATTATTGTATATATATATATATGGTTAAAGAATATGGAAAAATTGATAACCGGGTATCAAAACGGTTTTTCCTCCCTCCTCATCTTTCTCTACCAATTTTTCTCTCTTTTCAATTCTCTTCTTCATTACTGAATCATCTCCTTTTAATGGTTTATTCATAACACGTTATCAGCACGAGTTAGCTCCTTCCCGGAGAGAAGAAAATCTGACCGGAAAATAGCTTGCAGAAGAAAGAAAAGAAAGAAAAACCGGCCAACCGGTTTCCGTCTCAGGCGCCGACTTCTGCGCCTCCGTGCGCACCACCGCCCACCTAAGGGTGTTCCCTGGGTCGTCGCCGACCTGCAGCTGCAGCCCCCCGTCGTTTTCGTTGCCGGACGCGCCGTCAAAGGCTGTCGACCCGATGGCGGATCCGGACCCGTTTGCTGCCAAAGCCGGGTCTGCCTTCACCCGACTGTTCTTCCGCCGCCCAGCCGAGGTCGTCGCCGCCCTGCTGCAGCCCGCCGTGGTCCATGTCGCCCGCCGCAGCCGTGACGGGTCACGCCTCCTCAAGTCGGGTTGCTTCATGCCTTCCACCCGCAGCCCCTTCGCCATCTTCCACTCGACGCGTCGCCGACGACCGGATGAAGGCCTACTGAACCTTCCTCCTCCACGGCGCCGACGCCGTGACTTGCTCTCTCCCTTCCACCACAATGAAGCCACCGTTGCAGAGGACCGCCACCACACACAGGGAAGCCGATCCCCCCCTTTTTCTTCATTTCTTTCCATTTTTTTTTCTCTATTTTCTATATCTTCCCATTTACATTCTAGGATCCAAAACTTATATTAGATTATATTGTAAAATAAATCATTAATTTGATGATGGCTTTGTGGTTATGTGTTGATTTTTGCACTTTGTTTGGAGTCGTGGCTTGTGTGTGTTTGTTTGGTAAGAAGTAGTAAACAGGGAATTGGCGGAATTGGGAGGAGCGTGAACAGTGTTTTCCGGCAAAGCGTGAACAGTGTTATCCGGTCAAGCGTGAACAGTGTTTTCCAGCGAGGCACGAACAGTATTTTCGGTGTGAACAGTATTTCCGGCGAGCCGGAAAACGAAACTTTAGGTAAATCCCGAGCCTTTGGCCCATATACATACCTAACGGACCGGATTTTAAACGGTTATAATTAAACAATTGGTTAATTTAATTTTACTTATGATTTTATTTTATGCCTTGTTTCTATTTAATTTATGTCTTATTTTACGATTGGGGCAACCGTGAATAATGTTTTTGGTCGGAATCCGGCAAACCCAGAAGCGTTTGGCCGGAATTTTGATGCCTCGGCAAAAATGATCCGGCACCATGAATAGAAATTTCCGACGACCATGAATAGTAATTTTGACCGATCTAGCAACCGTGAATAGCGTTTTTGGCCAATCCGACGAACCCCGAAGTGTTCGATCGGAATCCGACGCCTTGGGTTTTTCCCCGCCAAGCCCAGAAGGCTAATGGCATATACATACCGGAATAGTAACCGGATATTAGTAATATATATAATATGTATTATTGCTGAAAGATTTATCGAGTAAGTATATTTTTTTGTTTTTATTTAAATTCAGATTGGGCTATTAAAAGGCCCACTGCATTTAAATTTATGTTTTAATTTTATTTATGCTTTATTTGGGCTCATGAAAGGTCCATAATGGCCGGCTAAGCTGCCTATTTCTTTACATTTTTTTATTGGGCTCGTATAAGGCCCATCGCCTTTATTTTGCTGAAATTTAATCTTTATTGGGTTCGCTATAGGCCCATTGCATTTATTTTTCAGCAATTTAATTTTTATTGGGCTAATTAATAAAACGGCCCATCACATTTAATTTTCAGGCATTTATTTTTAATTGGGCTATCAAAGGGCCCATTGAATTACCTTGCCTTTAATTTTATGCTTAATATGGGCTCATACTAGGCCCATCATTTACTTTCCTGTTATTTATTTTACTTGGGGTAATTTATTATAGGCCCCTTGCTTATTTATTTTAATTAAGCATTTACTTATTAAATTATGATATTTGAATTTAAGACCCTCAAAATTTCTGGAAGAAATTTGTTATGGGTATTAAATGAGGACAGGAATTTATGAGATAATAGTCTGGTAGACTAAATATAAAAGTCCAGCAGACTCAATAAAGGAAAATACAACAAAGACTCGAAGTCTTACCGTTCAAAAGATCCTGCAGATCCCTCAAAAGGAAAATTAAGAATAAAAACATAAACCACCAGAAGGTGAACATTGTATAACCATCAAGAAGATGGATATTTGTATGACCATCACGAAGATGGATATTGATATTATACTTGCTTACCCTGAAGGTGCAATTTATTTTATATTCAATTTATTTTATGTTCAGTTTCAATTATTACGCATTGCAATTTATTTTATTTTAAGCACTTTACAATTATTTCTTGTATCTTGTATTGTATAATGGCTCAATGCATTAGTCATGAAGACAATGCCAATTGACATCCACAGGGGGAGAATTATTTGTATATGTTTATATGTGTGGATGTCAATATAATATATGATATCTCGAAATGAGAAAAAGATTAACGCGCTCCAGAAGAGCATAAATTCGAATACGTTCCTGAAGAACGCATGTTTTAATATGATCTAGAAGATCATATACGCTCTGGAAGAGAATATACTCTTGAAGAGTACAAACACCCCCGGAAATAAAAGATATTATTATGGATC
>JAKUCV010006567.1:0-26035 GCA_028386065.3 Turnera subulata
AAATTTATAAAAAGTAAAAATAATTGAATTGAATATTTATTATTGCATGATAATCTTTTAAATTAATATTACTATACAATATTGATTAATGAATCATTTCTTTAAAAAGTGAAAAATCTAAAGTAAAAATATATGAAAAAATAATCTTAAAATATCAAATTAATATATAATATAAATAAATTTTAAACTATTTACATATTTATATCTATATATCTATAGTAGAGACATATCTCTGAATTGATTGTAGACGTGACAGATGGCAACTTAGGAAGGACATATATTAGACACGTGGCTTCATATTTCTCTAATTTTTTTTCAATTAGTTTTTTTTTTGTTTTTTATCTACTTAGTCAATTTGTTCTATTATTAAAGTATCTCTTTTGAAAATAGTGACAAGATTTATATTTTGATAATATGCAATTTAAATTCTTTTATATTTCTTTATAATTCAACCTGAAGCATACCCAAATACAGTTTCTTTCTTTCACTCTTTTTTTTCAATTTTTCAATATACAATCTCTCTCTTCCTTTCTGTGATCCTCACAATTTCATTTTAGTTTCTCAATTGTATTCTTTATTGCTTTTGACAATTACCTTTAATTGCATTTTCTTTCTCATCTTCACATTTATTTTCATTTATTCGTGCAGGACGGTTAGGGCTATCCGTTAGCCCAGATAGGCCTGAGACGGGGAGGTTGGGGTGAATCAAGCTACCCCTTAATCGCGTTCGGTTTCTGCTTTGTTTTGCACGAACCGAGTGGTTCCTTCACAAACCACTTCACTAGCAAAACAGACAATACTTGCAAGCATAAATATGAAAGAGCAGAAGTAAGAGAAGATGACACAGTGATTTATAGTTGTTCCCCCTCACCAGGTACCTCCACTACCTAAAGGTTCCTCCTTTAACTTAGGCTTTTGCGGGATCAGCCTTAACCTATTACAGAAACCAAGCTTTTGCAGGCTAAGCTCTAACCTTTATAAGAAACAAGCTTTTGCAGGCTAAGCTCTAACCTTTATAATTTTTTCTTAGGCTAAACTCTAACCTTTCCCAAATATAATCCTAGATTTAAGATTCCAGCAAACCTACACATTAGTCTTGCCTAAAACACTACCCTTTGAAACAACTTGGAGAACAAAAATAAGCACAAGTGTAAGCTCAACAAATATCTCAGGTTGAAAGCACAATTGCAGACTTCAAAGCAATTTTCAAATTGGCTGGGATGCTTTTCCAAGAAGTAATCCTCTTCCTTATATAGAGCTTGCGCAAGTAGGAGTAGGTAGAAAGATCTTCATCCAACGGCTCTAAAGTACCCATCAGCTCATCATCCAACGGCTCTTAGGTACAAATCAGTCTCCAGAGTTGACTCCATAATCCACTAGCTGGTGTTGGGTTCAATTCAGGAAGTTCACTCTCTTTGCAGCTCAATTACTTGAAAACATTCTATTTTTGGCAATTCGGGACCACAATTAATAATTGAGCTTGGAGGTGAGAGATAAGTGTTGCAGGTCTTCTTATCTGCCATGGACCACTTTCTCTGCCCGTTGGAGTAGTTGGGAGTTGGGGTTTAATGCTGTGAGGGCCACCTGGGCCACCAGCCACTTGCAGTAGGACCACTTCTGATGTTGACAGCAAAGTGTGGTTTTTTTCAGAAACCAAGTCCGTAGTTTTTGTGTGCTTCTTGTAAGAAACCACGCTGCATATTAATCAACACAAATATATACAAACATCTAACCAAATTTGTTAATCATCAAAATCAAAATATAATTATTCACTAAACATGATTAGTCATTAATAATCCATATTAAGCTCATGTTTAGGTCATCAGTATCAAGTTAGGCAAATCTTTCTCATAAGGTTTGTTTTCATCTTTTTTGTTTTTAGAACTAATTATATGTAAAAAAAATCATATTAAAAAATCATTTTATTGTTTAATTAGTTTGTGCAAATTAGAAAAAGTATTTCCCACAAAATTATAAAGAAAATTATCTTTTTTATTATTATGTGTAAATTCGTAAGATTTATTTTTTTCATAAAAAACAAATTTTTTTGTTATTATGTGTAAATTTAAAAAATTTATTTTTTTCATAAATTTTTTTTTTAAAAAATTATTTTAACACAATCACAAACCAAATGAAGCGCCCCGACCCGTATTTACCGTACACAGTAAGCATGTGCCGGAACTATGACAACCCAACTCAATAAAGCCCAACAAACAGTGTGTAAGTCAATAAATTGGCCAACGGCCCAATAACAAAACTGAAAACCGGCCCTTCGGCCCAACATGGTACTCGTCACCCGAACCCCGGGGACATCAACAACAACAACCATCCGGCCCAATGGCCCAATCACAACATACACACAACAGTAAACTCAACAATATGCACAACGGAAGACTTATGACTCACATGATAACGTATGCAAGCCCAATGCAACTAATGGATCCGAGTCCTGTCCGAGGGTACGCTTCAGCTCGCCCGGTACGTTCCTGCACTACAAACAACTCATCCTACGGGATGAAACCCCGCAGGCGAGGGGTGAGTCTGAAGCGTTCACCGACGAAAGATAAACAGTGATATATAATCAACCATAATACTTTCGAAATAAGCACAACAATCACATCAATAAACACAAACAATCACATCACAAGGAAACTGCCATAGCAACTAACACATACTACACGACAGAGGAATCCAACTCAAACATCACATCAGAGGAATCTCACTGAATCATATCAAAGCCAAGTCCAAAAGAATACTTATTAATTTTTATTACCAATTTTATCTTCCGAGCCCGTCACTGGACAAGCTAGGGTCGTACATGGTTATTAACTAATTCTAGATGCCAGGCCCCACCACAATCCGGGATCAACATCCCCATATCACAAATCCAGGATCAACATCCCAATATCTCAAATCCGGGATCAACATCCCAATATCACAAATCCAGGATCAACATCCCAATATCACAAATCCGGGATCAACACCCCAATATCACAAATCCGGGGTCAACACCCCAATATCACAAATCCGGGGTCAACACCACAATATCACAAATCCGGGATCAACATCCCAATATCACAAATCCGGGATCAACATCCCAATATCACAAATCCGGGGTCAACACCCCAACCAACCAACCAATCCACTGGCCATGACACCACAGAACTAGTCTCTAACCATCTAGTCGTACCACTACTTCCAAGTGACAATTATATCATCATATCATATCAATTCCAATTTCCAATTTCCATTTCTCAATTATCCACAGTCAATAGTTTATTCCAATAATCCAATCACAACACTATCTACCGACAACAATCACAATATCCATAACAGTCAAGCAATTATCCAACTTCCTATNATGTTTTTCTTTAATATGAAATTAGCCTCTTTAATCGATATACCAATCATACTCGATCTTTAGGTTGAAAACCGAAACCGAGCTCCAAGCCGATATCCCGGCCCTTTAGCTCTTTGTCGATAAGGGAAAATATAACATATTAAAATACATATATATACACGTATATTTACACATAAATCGTTACTAGATTAAACGTATAGCCAGTGTGACCACATTTATGCATATATAGTAGATAATTCCCATTTAACCATATATGTATTTATGTGATAAATCAAATTGCAACTTCATTATTTAGCTAAACATAAATTTAGTAGGATATATATATATATAGTCATTTATACACATATGTTTATAATTCATAGATAATCATATTTATATTTTTAAGCTTAGATTGACAACTAGATCAAGTAAATAAGTTTAACTGGGCCTCTAATTATTAATAGTCCAAGTATAAATTAAATAAACCGGAATTTAAATATTATAGGCCTTTTTAATAGTCCAAACAAAAATAAAATTATAAATCAAATTACAAAACATAAATGGAATTAAAGTTAGTATTTGATTAATTAAATTAAATCTTTATTTTAATTAAAACAATTAAGAGTCCGGGTTTATTAACGTTCTTAGTCCGTTAGAATGTATTCGTCCCGAGAACATGGGCTTTGCACAATCGGCCCGTTTCCGAGCCTAACTTGTAATCCGCCCAAACCCGAGCTCAACAATGCATACGGTCCAAGGAATTACCCAAAGCAACCCGTCCACTGAGTCCCGCTTCTTGAGGAACGCACTGTTCACACTGGAGTTGCCCGGGCCTCGCCGGAAAATTCCCGGGACTTGCCAGAAACTCGCCGGAATCCGGCCAAACACTGTTCCCGAAATCCACAACACGCTAAGGTCCTCTGCTACTGTTGTTTACCCATCCAAGACACCCAACATCTCCATCGTCCCATGGCCATCCAAAGCTCACAGCAACCATATCCACAGCCAAACAACGTCGGTGGCAACAATACCACAACCACAACAACCCGATTAGCAGCAACCCCCAACAATCAAAGAAGACAGCAAATAAAAGGAGGGAGAGGGCGACCCAAGACTCACCCAAACTCGGCTTCGTCGGCGGCGGGTCACAAATCGGAGGCGGCGTGAGCAGCGGCGGCACGCGTTGCAGAGAGGGAGGTCGGCGGCGCGTGTTCCTGGCCTGGTGGTGATGAGCTCGCCTCGTCTCGTCTGGAGGCGGCGGTCACGAGGCAGAGCAGGGGAAAGAGAGGAGATCGGTTTCCTGGGCAGGGCGGTGGCGACCTGACAGCGATCTGCTCCTCTGCTTGGTGGCGACTTCAGCGGCGACAGAGCTAGGGCAGAGAAGGAGAAGAGGAGATAGGAGGAAGAAGGCAGAGGAATTGAGGGAAAGAGGAGAGGCGTCGGGTCGGTGGTTCTCAGGTGGTCTCGGTGATGGTGGTGTTCACGGGGAGATGAAGAAGAAAGGAGGAAGAAAGAAAAAGAAAAGAAGGAAAAGGAAGGAGGCAGGGAGTGTGGAATCGGGTGGGGAGGAAGAGAAAATAAGGAGAATGGAGGAAAGAAGAGACAAGGGAGAAAAAGAAAGAAAAGAAAGAAAAGAAAGGGGTTGGGGCCGGTTGATTCACGGGTGAAGGCTGGAGGCGGCTGAGAAGAAAAATGGAGAAGAAAAGAAAAGAAAGGAGAAAAGAAAGGAAGGGGAGGAAAAGAAAGAAAAGAGAGAAGAGAAGTGGGGCCCGCGCGGCTGGGGAAAAACCGGGAGAGAGGAAGAAATGTAACCGGAAAGAGGAAGAGAAAGGAAATAGGAGAAAGAAGAGTAGCCTCGTGGCAAGCCACATTCGGCCGGTCCGGATTCTCGTGTCGGAATCTCGTAAACGCAGGAATACTCCCGTCTTTTCGAATTTCCGTCCCGAGTCCAAAAATACAACTTGGGCTCGGAAAATCCGATTAATCCTCCTGAGCATCGACCAACTCTCGGAACTGAAAACCGAGGCTCGGTTAGTCAGGAAGATACTCCCGAGCGCGGGAAAACTCTCGGTTTCGAAAAACGACTCCCGATTTACCTTGAATTAATTACCCAAGATTAATTCATTCGGTAAATCACTGTATAACGACTTTAACAGTCCCGGTAAAAATCCAAATTTTACCCGGGCTGTTACACCAAACCAGACTGCATTGCAGTGGTTGGTTGTGTACTAATGTTTAAAAATAATTGGAGCACCCATGTGGCACGTGGGGAGTTGTACTAGTTCTCTTTTTATTTCTTTGTGTGGACGTTAATAGTGTACGTGTTTAGTTGTAGAAAATGTTTTACTTTTCTAAGTCTATGTTTCTACTTTTTTTTTTTTCAGTTTTCATTTTTATAAGAAAATTAGGAAAAAAAAAAAACACGTTGATTTGACAAAATTACGATAGGCGGGTTATTTAAAAACATTGAGGAAAAATGTATAAAAATAGAAATTGGAGTAGAAGTGGATAAAAATATAGATTGGCGTCAGAGTAAGGTTATTTTAATTGTTATTATAGAAACATGGGCAGAAAGGATAAAAATATACTTGTCGAATAAAAAGTAAATGGGTAGAAAAAATGTGTTTTCCAATTAGAAAAGGAGGATCCACTCTTTGAAGGAAAACTAGAAAAAACCACTTTTTAGTGTTTTCTATTATTACTTCACTATAAGTTGTAAAACTGGAAAAAAATAGTTTTCTACTTTCAGGAAAATTTTTCTGGAATCTCTTAAAACTTGCCGGAGAAAGTCTTAAAACTTCTATATATATAGGTGCTTTGCAAATTTATAAAAACACTCTTGGATTGACCAGCAGTTCTTCTGTTTTTTTTTTTTAATGCATTGTGGGGGGGTGGGGTGATTGAGGAAGNAAAAAACCACTTTTTAGTGTTTTCTATTATTACTTCACTATAAGTTGTAAAACTGGAAAAAAATAGTTTTCTACTTTCAGGAAAATTTTTCTGGAATCTCTTAAAACTTGCCGGAGAAAGTCTTAAAACTTCTATATATATAGGTGCTTTGCAAATTTATAAAAACACTCTTGGATTGACCAGCAGTTCTTCTGTTTTTTTTTTTTAATGCATTGTGGGGGGGTGGGGTGATTGAGGAAGAGGATGTCAATATTGGCTAGAATCGGCTGCTGCATCGGTGCAGCTCTTCTGTATTTTCGCGGCTTGGAGCAGGAATAGTCGGGCACTCCTCTCTTCTTTTTGTTCTACTTCCTTTTTATGCTTTGTATTTACTTATCTGTAAATTCTTATAATATGTTTGTAAAAATTATTTCCCCGACTTTAATGGATGAACTTTGTGTGGTACAGCTATGCCGAGGATCTCAAATCAGTTCATAGAGTGAAGCAGCTCAAGGATTTGGGTATGATATGACTTGCTCAATTATTCCAAGTAGTATTAACCGGTTCAAATTTCAACGTTTTTTTTTTCTTTTTTTCGTGTTGCTCTGTTAATTTTTATAGTAGAGCGAGAGATCTTTCTTTGTGTCAGTTAAAAACGTTAACGCGAGGAGAATGTACGCATGGTGTGGTTACCATTGCAGCACAGTCATTCCATCAACCTAAGACGTTACGTTTGTATATATATTTGCTAGCAGCAATTTTGTATACGCTGAATAATGGGGTTTTTTTTTTGGAAAATTTTCATCTTAATTTCAGCTAAATTGGTTGAAGATGGGCCACGGCTTGTTGAAATCTCTGGAAGAGTTGGCTCCGATGCTCCAATCCGCTGTCAGTATAGTAATTCAATTGGTGCCATAGTTGTTGAGATGGTAATAATTAACTTGTTATATATACCGCGTGTAATTTGGAGTCTTTATTTCTTTCTTCAACCATGGACGTATCTTCATGTGCGTATATATATAATATATGTTCTATAGGCCCAAAAACACTTCATGGCTAAGCGCGAGGTAATTAATGACAATGGTGTATCCACCAAGGGAAAGGACAATGATGATAATAAAGAATGGGTTCGGGATTCAGTATGTATGCATTCAAGTAGTAGAGAGGCTCCATGGTATCTGGTGAGAGACGAAATCTTTTTTTTTTGCTTCAATGTATTTCGAAAGACTCTCTATCAAATCAGATAATAGTGTTTAATTAAAATGCGAAGAGCTAATGGATTGGTTTTACAGAATGATGGAACTGGTCGAGTGCTGGTTGAAGGGGCGCCCCTTGCCTCTGGCTTTGACTTAACTGAAGCAAGCAAAGTATATGAAGATCAGTCATCAAGTAGATCACTTTTTTATTATGCTAATCAAATTAGATCACTTGTGAATATTGCAGGCGGTCAGCGGGACGTCAAGGTTTCTCTTGTTCTTTATGTGTTGCATTGTTACGACATCGTTTGTTCATGCTGTTTGGCTCAAGCTTCTTTTTTTTTAATTATACCCACTAATTAATGTCCCTAATCTCTCAGATGCTTGGGGTCACGCGAAGTGAATGGATACTTCCAATTGGCAAGCCTTTGACTGTGATTGGTGAGGTATGCTATCTTTCGGTTAACAACTAGAATATTATTTCAGTCTCTCTTGGAATTTTTAATTGCTCAATGTTGAGTGCAGAAACATAGTAATATTGTTCAATTAAGTACATCAAATTTATTTATTTTCTTCCATCTCCTTTTGTTTCTTCAATTTATGATCAGGCTGTCAAAGATAGTGACGGAGCAATTCGCATTCACCGTCCCCTTTCCGGGGAGTTCGAGTTCTTTTATGTATCCGATAGATCTGTTGATACACTAATTGAAGAGTGGCAGGGTTGGGCAAGGTTGGCTGATATATGCTCAAATGCAGTTACATGCACATAATGTTTCCTATATCCTCTTCCTACATCACTTATAGCATTGAACTATATATATATTTATAAAAAAAACCCTAACGGGATGTGTTTACAGGTTTTGGAAGCGTTACTCAGTTGCTGGTGTTTTGAATTCTCATACTGGCACCGGGAGCTCCACACTTGGTACGTAATGTTGGTGGTGTTAAAACTTTGCCCGTAACATTGAATTATATACGGTCATGAATCGTGGAATGCATACTGATATTGGAACCATCATTTTTCATTTATTTTATTAAAAAACCACTTGCTGCAGATTGGAACAAACTTTGATATTTTAAAAAATCATTTTACCTTTATATTTATGGTTTTTTTTTTTTGGTGACAAATGGAGTTTTTACAGGGTACTTGCTGCTGCTGCTGCTAAAAGTGTGATGATTAGCACTATGAAGATAGTTTGCTCTACTGTTTTTAGACAGTGGATCAAACCTGGAATTATTCACTGTATTAAATTCTTATAAAAAAAACTATACAAAAATTTTTTGTTGCCACTAGTGAATCATAATCTAATTACACGTCATCCACAATCAACAATCCACAATTTTGAATATGGCATATCACGGTCCACACGTGACACAGCAGTGTCTCATATGGAATTAATCCTTTTCATTGGCAACTTATGGAAATCAATTTTACCCATGTAATGTCGTCTTCAAAAGTAAGTGGTAGAACTGGTATGAAGTCCATACTCCACAATGTAACAACATGTCGTTTGCGGGTATATGATTGAGGAAGAAGAAAAATAATAAATGAAAGGGTGAAATTCCATAAATTCATCAAAAGACTCAATTGTTAGCTGACATTCACTCTGATCCTGCAATTTCACACCATCTAGATTTATCAAATTATTTTATTAAAAAAAAGGTATTTTGTCCCCTCAATAATTTTGAAGCTATAAAATAAGCAGACAGACGGGGGGCATTAACAATTTAACATCAAAATGAATTGTTATTCTACCCGTTAAATTTTCTCGTCCGGAAATTTGATGGGTTTGGCTAAAACGAAAGGAAATTGCCATAAAACAATAAAATCCACTTTCTCTCACTAACTTTCCACCTCCCTCCCTTTCTCCTCTCCTCCACTCTTGGTCTTAGCACCCGATTCCTTTCTCCCCCATCCCATCATCCGTCTACCTCTCTTACTCTCCATCCAGCGAAAAGTCGCTTTCTTTAACTTCCATTCCCTCAAAAGACAACTGCTTCTCTCTCTCTCTCTCTCACTCCCAATAAACGAATTAGGTCACTTTTCCCCGATCACTTGGATGGTGAAATCGCGCGGGGCGACCACCGTGACCCACGGATTACGATAAGCCAGCTGGGTTTTCATTTTTGGGTTGTGGGGGGTGATTCAGGAAGAGGATGATTCCATGGGGTGGAATCAGCTGCTGCCTCAGTGCAGCTGCTCTGTATCTCCTCGGCAGAAGCAGCGGCAGGTCACTTCTCTTTCTTTTCTTTTCTTCTCTTTTCTTTTTTTTTTTTCCTGCTTATCTTACTCGCATTGCGTTTCATTAACTTAATTGTGATATATTAACTTTTAATAATTATGTCCCTGATTTTACTGGATGTTTCTTTGTGTACAGGGATGCTGAGGCTCTCAAGTCAGTTTCTAGAGTAAATCACCTCAAGGAATTGGGTATGCTATATATAAATTGTTGCAATATTCAGGTGCTATTGATTTGATTCTCAAAAAAAAAAAAAAAAAAAAATCAGGTGCTATTTTTTTAGAATAAAAAATTAAAGGTTTTAGTGTTGTTGTGTTAGTCTGTATAGTGTTTTTGTGTGTGTGCGTGTGTCAATTAAAATTTGAAGCATGGATAATGACGGTTAGGCGGTTACCCATTTGGCCGCTTAAATTCCCCATTTGGTTATTCACAGCATTTTGTAAGACAAGCTAGGACTTCTGTATATGCCCACCAAAAATGTGCGTAAAATGATGGGTGTTTTGGAATTTTTCATGGTTCAGCTAAATTGCTTGATGTTGAAAGTAAAGTGCTGCCGCTGGTTGTTGCAATCTCTGGAAGAGTTGGCTCCGAGACTCCCATCAACTGTGAATATAGTGGTTTAAGAGGTGTTATAGTTGAGGAGACGGTAATAAAATGCTGTCATACTGCGCAATTGGCAATCTTTCCTACTCTCTTCTACCGTGTATGTTCATGTTTGTATATTTCTTTAGGCCGAACAACACTTTCTTAAGCACAATGATGCTGGAGCATGGATTCAGGATTCAGCTTTGATGCTGTCAATGAGTAAAGAGGTTCCGTGGTATCTGGTGAGAAATGGAACTATCTTTTTTGCTTCTGTGTTGCTACATTATAAATGATTCTCTGTTTAAAATAGAATTTGTAAACTTCAGGTACTGTTGGATTCTTTTTACAGGATGATGGAACTGACAGAGTACATGTTGTGGGGGCCCGTGGTGCCTCCGGTTTTGTGTTGACGGTTGCAAGCGAGGTATTTGAGGAATCTGGGCGGTCTCTTGTGCGCGGAACATTAGACTATCTTCAAGGCCTTAAGGTTTCTCTTGTTATTTATTTTTACCATCTGTACAACACTGTCCATGCTGTTGGGTCTTGGCTCAAGCTTGTTTGTGGTGGCCTTAATTTCAGATGCTCGGGGTCAAGCGAATTGAAAGGGTGCTTCCCACTGGCACATCTTTGACTGTGGTTGGTGAGGTATGCTTTGGTTAACAACTTAGAATAGCCATACCTCGAAATTTTTTCAGCTTGAATGTCTGAAATTCACGATGTTGAGTTCATTTATTTACTTCCACTTCCTTTTGCTTCTTCAATTTATGATCAGGCTGTCAAAGATGATATCGGAACAGTTCGTATTCAGCGTCCCCATAAAGGGCCATTTTATGTCTCCCCAAAGGCTATTGATGAACTAATTGGAAATTTGGGGAAGTGGGCAAGGTTGGCTGTCATATGCTCAAATGCAGTTACATGCACACAATGTTTCCTCCCTTCTTCTTGCATTAGTTACAATCATTGAACTATTCAAAATCCATTGGGGATGTATTTGCAGGTGGTACAAGTATGCTTCAATGGGCCTCACAGTTTTTGGTGTTCTTCTTATAACCAAGCACGCTATACAGTATATCATAGAGAGGAGACGTCGTTGGGAGTTGCAGAGGAGGTATGTAATGCCAGTATCGTTAGAAGTTTTCCCAAAATGGGCGTAGAACTCTTTTCTTGTGGAATGCATGCTTGACTCAGGATCTCTTTCATCCATGTATGATAAACACTTGACATTAATTCATGGGCTCATTAATTCATCCGCAAAGAAAAATGGAACAAAAGTAGATACTAGAAACCACTTTCTCCTTGTATTTATTGTCTGTAGTGACGAATGGAGCTGAAAAATGGAGTACTTGCAGGGTTCTTGCTGCTGCTGCTGCTAAAAGATTAGGCCAAGAAAATGAAGGTTAGTTGCTTGCAACGGTATTCTGAAAGGAAAAAAGAATGTATGATGCTAGGGACATTGCTATTGTTTTCCAGGTACAAATGGAACTACCGAAAATGGAACAGATGGAGCCAAGAGAGAACGCCCAATTCCAGATCTATGTGTCATATGCCTTGAGGAGGAGTACAATGCTGTTTTCCTACCGTAAGCATTGTTGACTCTGTGCATGCTGTTGATGCTAGGGGCATCAACCATATTTATATGATGGATGCAGTTGTGATATACAAGCTATAGATGCATAAAATGCTTAACCGTCGCACATGACATCTTGCTACTCATGGAAGGAGGAGGGAATTCTTTCTATTTGGTCTTGAGTGATAAATTTTTGTGCTAAAAAAGTTATTTTTGCAGGTGTGGTCACATGTGCTGTTGTGTAACATGCTCTTCACAAGTGACCAGTTGTCCCTTGTGTCGGAGACGTATAGAGCAGGTAGTGAAGACTTACCGCCATTGATTTGCTTCAAAGATTTGTAGAAAGAATACTGGATAAGAACCATGATCCTCTTGATCATGGCAATGACCTCCATGTGTAAATTTTTCATACCGTTCAAATGTTGTACTTTAGCTTCTGTATATGACTAGGGATAACCGAAAATTCCTGAAAATGCTGGCGCTATGTATTATGTGCTTAATCCCCTTTAGCATTGTTTTCAGACACTGTAGGTGATTCGCACACATACCTGTACCGCTGTTATCCTTAGTTAGCTAGTTGAGACATTTTTCCCGCAGAGATGATAAAAGATGGTGAATTCTTATCATGATTGCTACTACTAGCCTGCTACCTTCATTTTGATGTTTGCCTTAATATTTATGCTCAGAGAAAAAGGAATTTGCTGTGCCTTGGAAGGGTCCTCCTGCCTTAGGTAATTTTACAAAACACTGTCTGTCCACTGTTCCACGAAAAGAAGCGCGCGGCCAGTTTACTATGAATCTTCGTGCGATTAGACAACCATTTTCTGCTCACATAATTGGCTAAAAACGATTTTCTGTCGCCAAAATGTGGTTGATGCCCTAGCATCAACGCCATACACATGGGGAATCTTTCTAGTAGAGTAGCTTAGTGGACAGGTGATGAAACCATGAATTATCAGTGCCTTGCTCCAGCCATAAGGCCTTAAAAATCAACCGGGAGCACTTTCGAAACACGTCTTATCCCAATATAAAAATAGTTCCAAGAGGAATTGATTCCTGGATTTTCTTAGTGCCAGTGCTTGACTCTAATTGGAAACTTGGGTAGCACACAGAGAGAGCATATTCTGTCTAGGGACAGAGACATCATCGAAGCTGATTGGACTCCTGTCACGTTATACATGGGTAAGGAGTTGTTCAAAAAACGAAATGGAAGATTATGATTAACCAAGCCATCCTGGAATTTGTCATGCCAGCTGAAACTATGAGCGTTAACTACGCCAAAACGAGGGAAACCCCAGTCATATGTCAATTCAACGCCAATGCTGAATCTGGTGCCTTCTCTAACCTGGTGCCTAGTCGTCAAACTTGAACTGTCATTGTCAAAACTATAATGGTATGCATAACAGCTAGAGACTCGAATCTCTTTAGTTGAGCTTTAACAATATGTCAGTCGTTGTTAGGTTGTAGCTTCTGGTGAAGAATGGACCTAAAAGGAATATGATCCTGAGCCATCACACCTTTTTGAAGAATTCAGAACTAATTTGTAATTATGAGGAATCTTGGACAAAATGGCCATGAGAGACTTCTTGCTTCCAACAACTCGTTTTCACACAGGAATGCATTAGGATATGTATAGTCTGTAACTCAACTTTTTCCTACTGTGCCACTACAGTATCCTTTAGATTCCATTTTCTGGTATCTATAAAATCACAATACCTTCTGCCCTCTTGAGTTGCAGTTGGCTCGTATCTCTCACAAACAAACACTAAACTTTGAACTTTCCCTCTTTTTCGTTCACCTATGGAAAAAGACAGCAACAACCAACCAATGGATGCGTGTAAAAAGATGTACAGAGCAGTTACTGTCTGTCCTGCTCTCCAGGCAATTCGCCGCATCTCACCAGGATCTAAACCTGCCAGCCCTGCTAAAAATCCTTCTCCACCTACTCATCCTGGCAAGACAACTATCCATATCCAACCCAATCAAGATTCACTTAAACATCACAAATCATCAGATGGAACCAAAACGCACCACACACCTAATAGCAGGGAGGCACCTGCTATGATTCCCATCTCCTTTGACTATTCCATCCATTCACCACTAAAGAAGGAACCACAATCTGCTTCTCCACATCTGTCCAGTCAACAGAATGGCCAAGTTACTCCCAGGGGAAAACCTAAAGCTACACCAACAACCAACAACCTTGGAGTGCACAATCCAGGCCAAGGAACCAAGGTTGTTACTGAACAAAAGAAATCGGGGATGCACATTGAAGAAAGGTTTACAGACTATATCCATCGTGCAAAGATCAAGATTAGGACCACTTCAAATGTTGGTGACAAAAAGAAATACTCCGGAAATGAGAGGTTTACGGATTACATTCGCCGAGCTGGGGCTAAGATCAGGACTACAAGTATTGGTGGAGGAGGAAAGTCCAATTCCTTTAAATGAAGAAGCAAGAAACCTGTTAAAGAATCGGGTTACTTATCTACTTTCTATTATTATGCTGCTTTGAAACAATAACGATGGGTTTGTATACGTGCGAGAGACATGCACACCTATGATTTGGATAATATGTGGTTGTCTATTGTGTTATGGTAAAATTAACAGCCCGCAGCACAGACAACATTCTGTCTGGTGTTGGATGGGAACTGAATGATTCATGGTATATAGTTATTTGATGTATTATAATTTTATGTGTTGGCTATGTATTGATCAATTAATGATATATACCTATTTGATGTATTGATATGCCCAATGTCTCCCTTTTTTTTACCACTCTTTTTTGAACAATGCAAACATCTTGCAGTGATCAGTGTCAAATATATTTGTGCAGCGCAAGAAAGTTGTGGTTTAAGACAGTATGACAGACACTGTCAATGCTGAAAAGTTCAAATCTTGATACAGTAATTTAGGCGATTTCAGGTAATTTTTGGTGACTTCACCGTCTCAAGTATGACTCTGCGAGAGGATGCCATCTCATCCTTGGTCGCCTAAAAGGCTAGAGGATTAACTCCCTCTTTTTAAAAAACTAAAAGGCTAAAAAGACTAACGTTATCGAAAGGCATATATACTGTTTCAGACATTATCTAAAATCTTAAACTGTAAACCAAGGGTGATAGTTTTTTTTGGTCTAGCCACGGCGCGGATGCAATGACTAATCCCTTCGTCCCGGAAAGCTCCCACCACCAAGAATTCTTTTTCCATTTCCAAGGACAGGGATCGAACCCATGACGATATTTCAAAATGCTGGGAGAGGAGAGATACAGAGATTTTCACGCAGCGAATGCCGAATTGAATGGTTTGTTTTTCAGTTTTAAGGCTTATGCTGGGCCACGTTACTCGGTTTGTAATATGCACCATAAAGCCCAAATAAGCCGACCCAACTCAAACCTCGTACTTGACTGATATGGACCCTCCTGATATGTTTGGCACTAGTCCTTATTAGAGCTTGCTTCAAGGTGGCCAGCCCAGAGAAGATGTTTATGTAGTCGTAGTATCATACACACTTTTTCTTTTCATTTTATTTACCCCAATTACGGCTTCATTACAAAATACCCCCTGTACTTTTGGTCAAACTAGGATCACCCCCTGACGAAAAAAAACCGGTATTTGACCCCCTGAACTTTGTGATTTCACAATTTATCTCATTCCGTTAGGGTTTTTACAATTGTGTTAGTTGACTTAACGGAATGCACGGATGATCGACACGTGTCAAGATCATCACCGTTAATTTTTTTAATTTAAATTTTTAAAAAATATAAAAATATAAAATGACAGACCATTTAATGATTATTATTTTTTAAGCAAAACAAAAAGAATAAAATATTTATATTATAGGAAAAAAACAAAAAAGAAACCGGAAGAGAACTTTGTTTGATAAAATTTATTTTCTATTATTTTATTTTTATTGAAACGAAAAAAATATGAAAAAGAAAGAACATAAATATATAATTATTTTTTAGTTTTCTAAAATTTAAGAAAAAAGAAATTTCATAAATATAAAATTACATTTTGGGGTTTCTAAAATTTCATAAAAACAAATTTTTTAGTTAAATTTTTTCAAATTGACTCTGTAATCTTTTAAAAAATGAAAAAAATTGAATTTATAATTTTTCATCATTTTTCTTTTTAAAATATAAAAAATGTTATTAAAAAAGAAAGAAAAAAACGAACTTTAACCGTAATCACATTTAAAAGAAGAAACAATAAAACATTTAAACGATAGGAGGAAAAAAATTCGAATGAGAATTTTGGCCTATTTATGTGTTTGATAATTTTTTTTCTCTTATTTTATTTAAAAAAACAATTTTTTTGTAAAAAGGAATTTTACTCAAAAAATTTACAAAAATGCAAAAAAAATTACTCCGAAAAAATTTACAAGAAGGCAAAAGAACATGATTATCACGTAACTGCTCCACTCTCCACATAAAAATTGAAAATTTTTCTCCCCAGTTCATTCCAATTAAAAATACACTCATCTCCTCCTCCTCTTCCCCCTCCTACCTCCTCCTCTTCCCCCGCCTCCTTCCTCCTCCTCCTCCTCCTCTTCCCCCGCCTCCTCCTCCTCCTCCTTGTCCCCATCCGGTTCCAGCAAAATCCATTTCCTTCTCTCTCCCCTTTCACTCTTTTACCGCAAAAAACCATCAACGGCAAATCACAAACCATCAACGGCAAAACAACAACACCCTCCCCCGGCACCATCTTCTTCTCTGGCGTCGGCAAGTCCGGCTTCGTCGCCAACAAGCTCTCCCAGACCCTTACCTCCCTCTCCATCCGCTCCTCCTTCTCTCCCTCGACGCCCTCCACGGCGACATCGGCGCCCTCTCCTCCCTCGACGTCATCGTCCTCAGCAAGTCCGGAAGCACTGAGGAGCTCCTCCGCCTTGTCCCCTACGTCCTGGCCAAGGGCACCTACCTCGTCCTACCTCCTCTCCTTGGGTGAGCACCGACGATGCATTGTCCTTGTGTTGTTTTGTTTACTGTGTGTGAAATTAAAATTGAAATTGAAATTGAAATTGAAAAGGGTGGTGGGTCATAGCCGGTGGTGAGGTCATGGATTGTGGGAGAAGAGGGTGATGGCAGATTGGTGGTTTTCTGTGGGTAAATGGTTGGATGGTGGCGGAGGGGGTTGTGAAGAGGAAGAGGTGGGAGGAGGGTTATGTGGGGGTGAGGAGGCCAGGAGGGTGTTGTGGTTGTGGGGGAGGCGGAATCGTGGGTCGGCGAGGCGGTTGGGTTGGTTGGCAGCCGGTGGCCCGTGAAGAAGAAGAAAAGAGAAAGAGAAAGGAGAAGAAGAAAAAAAAAAAGAAAAGAAGAAGGAAGGTAGAACCAAAGAAAAAAAAAGAAAAGAAAAGCGGGTGAAGTTGAAGAAAAAGAAAAAGAAGAAGAAAAGAAAAAAACTGAAAAGAAGAAATAAAAAAAGAAAAAAAAGTAGAAAGAAATAAGGATACAAATCAAGGGTCCATAATAATACACGTGTCCACCATCCGCAGTCTCCGTTAAGTCTTGTGACGGAAACGGAATCAGGTCAACCATAGGGGGTAAACCATAGAAATACAAAGTTCAGGGGGTCAAATACTGATTTTTTTTGTTAGGGGGTGATCCTAGTTTGACCGAAAGTACAGGGGGGGTATTTGGTAATGAAGCCCCCCAATTACACATGCTTTCCTGTTTCTGCTCTGCGGCCATTACAACACAGCTTACTCAAAAAAGGAAAGGTGGCCACCTTGATAGGTTTTTTACTGTGAGAATAAGTTTAACCAAATCTAACGGAACTGTGTCGGCGTTCACATCAAGCTCGATGAAACATAGAAAATGATGATGATTGATACGGCCTGCTTCTTTCTCTTAATGAAAGATACGGTGATTATTATACCTCTTCAGTGTTCACACTTCACAGGCAGCCTGTCCTCCTGTTTTTTTTACTGGCTAGCTACGCACTGACTAATTAACTTAACACTGACAAAAGACTGAAGTGATGTTCCTTCTTCGTACGTATATGGTTTCTTGTTAGAGTACCCTGTCCCTTTCCATCGTCATATATTCTGGAGTGTTTTAGCACTTTTACCTCATTTTTTGCTGTTTAAGTGAATTTTCATCGCTTGTTGCCCTTCAAAAGGGAAATTTCTACTTTGGTCTAATTTGGGTACGCCAAACTTGTTCTCGTCATCCAGATGACTCACTCGTTAAAGGTATTATTACATTTTCACCAAAAAAAGGTTTTATTATTTTCAAAGAAAATGTGTTCATCTTGAAATTCTAAAAAGTCAAGAGGACTTGTTACGTACGTCCGGTACTTCGTCATTCATGGGAAGGCAATACAGGAAAAAGGACAGATCTTTGAATTTTTTCCTTGGTATGAGCATGTCTTAAGTTTCAATTAAATTGGTTGGACGACTATATATATACGCATGCTCCAAAATGAACAATTAAAAGACAAGGTACCACTACCGCATAAGCCTGGCCAAGAGATTATTTGACTATTTCTGGGTTGAGATCTTCAATAGGGAAGATCTCCATCGATCCTAATAATAAACTGGCGACCTCGTAGAATTAATTTTGTGGAAGGAATATTACTATGTAGTATCTACCAGGACCCCATGGGGCTATGTAAGAGGCAAAGGGCACTGTTCATTATGTGACACCACTTGATATTTTATTTTGGGAAGGCCTTCAAATGCAGCGTCATTAACATGGGTGATATATAGGTGAACCCTTTTCCAATTTTTTATAAAGAATCCAACAAAATATTTCTTGACTTTTTTTTTTGGCTTTGCCACGATCTCAAGCAACATTTCATCAGTTGAAATAAAGAAGCACCAATATATTGCAGAAGCACATGATTAAATAAACAAGATTGTTAAACGCAGCCATCAAGAAGGATATCGAGGGAGGAGTCCAGTGTGGCCTTATATTATGGTCTAATAATATATAGGACAAGAATGTGGATTCAAGTATCCCTTTCAGAGCAATAGTTATACGTACTGGGTGTGTGTGAAACGCCCTGACCCGTATTTACCGTACATAGTAAACACGTGCCGGAACTGTAACGACCAGACCAAACAAACCCAAATTATAAACAAGTCACCAGAAATCTGGCCCTTTGGCCCAACATTAAAACATAACACCCGAATCCGGGATCATCAATAATAACACAACCGGCCCAATGGCCCAACAATAGTAATAAATAGCACAGCGGAAGACTTAATAACTCACAAAGACACTGTATACGACACTGATGCAAACAATGGATCCGAGTCTTGTCCAAGGGATAACGCCGCAACCTGTTCGGATTGCATCATACCTGAGCCACAAATAACTCAACCTACGGGATGAAAGCCCGCAGGTGGAGGATGAGTCCGAAGTGCTCACCAACCAAAGATAAACAAAGATATGCAAGCAACCATAATACTTCAATGAAGAAAATACAGACAACAGTCACAAACCATACCAAAGACAATTCCGTACAAGACAGACCAAACCCAAAGACTCGTCCCAAACATACCAAAGAATTTATTATTATTCCAATTTTATTTTTCTGGGCTCCATCACGGATAAGCTAGGATCGTACCAAGTTATCAACCTGTTTTTGGTGCCAGATCAAAAAGAACCCGGGATCAACATCCCAATATCAAATCTCAGGGATCAACATCCCAATAACAATCTCAGGGATCAACATCCCAATCACAATCTCAGGGATCATCATCCCAATCACAATCTCAAGGATCAACATCCCAATAACAATCTCACGTATCAACATCCCAATCACAATCTCAGGGATCAACATGCCTATCACAAGTAACCCAGATCATGGCCACCACAAAACAGTCTCAAACCATCCGGTCGTACCTCTACTTACCACGTGACAATTAAGTCATATCCATTCCAAAGCCAAATCACAGGGATCGATCAACAGTTTGATAACATCAATTACTCACAGTCCAACCTCAATCACAACACAGTATCCAAGAAACCAATAACAGTCAACACAGCGGTTCAATCAAGCAAATCAGCATCATAGCAATAACAACAACAATAATCATAGCAGCCAAATAACCAACACAATTCCATATTATCAAATATCCAACAACAATTCATATAACACCAATTATTCACAATTAACAGTTCATCACAATATCCACACGACCAATAACACAGTCCAACAACAGCAACATCAATAACCATAACAGTCAAATAACTAACAATGACCCTCTCAGCAGTTCAATCAAACAACAAAACACACAAAGTATTACAGGCACATATCAAGGGTTATTCATCCTCACCTTGGCCGATTACTCAACTCCGAAAACAATGACAGGTCCGAAGCCGGCTCCTCGGAAAACTGCCCGATATCCAAACCTATAAAACAAAACAATATACTCACATAAATGCACATAATCGGTATGCTATGATACCAAAACTGCGGAATAAACCCATCCCGGTTCATATCCTTTATTATCATCTTTTACCGAAAATATTATGCCGTGCGTATATCAGAATATAATTTCGGTACCATACTTTAATTAAAACTCTCTTTTTAATATTTTTTTATTTCTTAATAAAATAATTATACTTTGTCTTCCAAAATAATAACAATATAATTTTCCTAGAAATTATATCATATATATGTATATATCTTTTCAAAAAGAAATTATCATAACATATATCAAATATATTTACCATGTAATTTTTCCCAGAAAATAATAATATATATATATATTTCCACAATACTCATAGTATATATATCATTTTCTATGAATTTATCATAAGACAGTAATTCTTTTATAGGTCATTTTCCAAAATAGTATGTCTAGGTATTTTTTTTTTCCTTTTCCTAAACATAACCATATACTAGGTATACCAAAATAATTATATCTGGTCAAATTATTTATTTTGTCTACTTTCCGGAAATATATATACATACTTTCAAATTATTTTCCAAATTCTTATTATTCTCTTTTATTTTTTTTTTTTATACTAGACTGGGCCAAGCTATGCAGCCCTTGAGCAAGCCCAGGTGCAAGGACCAGGCCAAGGCTGCAAGCCCAGATCCACAACCCAAGCTACTAGCCCGCCCAAATCTCCAAACCCACCTCCGCAACTCAGGTCAACCCGACCCGAAGCCATAAACTTCCGGGTCACAGGGTTTCCTTCAACCCAAACCCACTCGCATCGGCGACAGGTCAGCTGACAGGCGATAGGGACAGACGACGAGGGCAAGAGGTGTGCGGTGTGGCTGCCCTGCAAGAGGCGGTGCGGCAGGTGGCTCACTTCAGCGTGCCTCGTCTGGTCGGTGGCGTGGCGATGGTGTCCTGCAGACGGCGGCACGAACAGGGCAGCAGTAGAAGACGAGGGCTGCTTGCGGCGAGCGCGAGCTCGGGTCGTCAGCCTCCTTCTCCGACGGCATCGACAAGAGCTGCAGGTGTGCATCTCGGTCTAACTGCGGCGGTGGTGTAGCATCGGTGAGCGAGCAGGAAGAGAGAGAGGAAGATGGTGACGAGGGCTTGGTGGTAGCGGTGTGGCTGTGGTGGTTCTTGATGGCGGTTCACGGTGAGAGGAAGGAAGAGAGGTGCAGGTGTGGTGGCGAGCTGGTGTTGGTGGCTCGGGTAGGTGCGGTCTCGGGTTGTGTGTGCTAGTCTTGGTGGCGGCGGTGGTTTGGTCACGGGGAGGAGAAGAAAGGAGATGAGGTGTGTGGTGTTTTTGTGTTTTCAGTTTTTGCAGGAGACATACGTTTACTAAGCAGGAAAAAGTAGGGTGCACGAGCGACACAGAAGAAAGGTAAGACACGAGCGTCACAGGGATTGGCGGCGCAGACTCAATCATGCAAGTAAGTCATGTCCAGACCGGACCAGAAAATGACTGCATACCCCCCCTCAGTATTTTCAGTGTGATTTTCTGAGAATTCCAGGACCGAAAAATACCAACTTTGGTCCATAAAATCCACAGAAAAATCACAAGCGCGGGAAAACCCTCGGTTACAAAAAACGACGCCCGATTTACCTTGAATTAATTACCCAAGAATAATTCTTTCGGTAAATCACTGTATAACGACTTTAACAGTCCCGGTAAAAATCCAAATTTTTACCCGGGCTGTTACATTCTACCCACCTTAAAAAGAATTTTGTCCCCGAAATTCCGTCTTATCCGTGGGTCCTACCACAATAAGCTTCTGGTACACTCTGCCAGGTGTCCAAACTCAACGCGAGATACCGCTTATACCCTTAAGCAACATCTCCTCCGCTATAAGAACTGAACCTCATGACTGGCAGACTCACACACAGTCATGGACTCTCCACTGAGAACAAGAACCACCTCAGACTCCGAGGATAATAGCTATATCGGTGGTACTGCTATCCCGTCAAGCTCCGATGAAGAACCTCCCATGAAGCGGTTCAAGTCAGACACCATCAGTCTGAAGGAAGATGTGGTGGTCTCCCCAAGACAGCGAAAGAAACGTGCTGGCAAAGAAGCTAATGATCGGAAGGGCAAAGCAACGGCTGAAAGCAAGACTCCACTGCAGACGCTATCGCAGCTGAACGTCTCACTGAGAAAGGTCAGCTCGGCGGTGATGCAGATAGAACTGGCGTGCGCGGAACTCTTCCCTCACGTGAAAAACATCCAAAAGCTTGTAAAAGACTTAGAGAAGCATGTAACTCAATAGGGTACTTCTTCTCCGTTGTAAAACCGTTATGAAATAAATAAAATAAGTTTTCTTTTTAAATCAAAACTCTTATGTTACGAAGTCTTGTGTTAAACAGAAAAATAAAACATCTCAAAATAAAACAAAAATTAACAATAAGAATATAAAATCAAACATAATGAAATTAAAAACAAAATTCGTTTAACAAAACCAAAACATAAAGAAGTTAGAACAAAACATGTTTTCATGTTCGACGCTCTAGATCGGTCGTAAACATCCTCGATCCCGAGAAACGTGACATGCACAGTTAACGGTCACGTCGATTTCCCTCGTGAAAAAGATGTTCGTTAACTCGCAAGGTGATGATCACGAGCATGTCCTTTGTCCCTCGAAAGAAACGTTATCCACTTGTTCACAAATTTCGCATGAGCCAAAAATGTCTGTCAAGTCTCGTATCCCTCCATGATGTCCGAACAGGTGTAAGCTTGTCGCACATGCGCTCTACTCGAGGTATGGTCCCATCAGTCTAGCCTCAACGGTCACGGATGCATGTGTTAAAAGATGCAGGAAAATATAGAAAAACCATAAAAAGAAACGCCAAGGTAGCCAGGGCGATAGAAAATTGTAAGATGGGAAGGGGCTGAAAAACACTTGCGTTGGTAGCCCCAAAACACACAAAGTGATGAAGTAATAAATGAGGCAATGACAAAATTTTCAAAAAACAACACCTTGAAGAATAAAAATGATTTGGAACTTTGTGAAGGGAATCTGCTTTTCCCATCACCGAAAAATCCCTTAGACTTTCCCGGGGATAGGTGGGGTCTAAACTTTGAAAAACAAAATGGTAACCATACTCTCCCCTAAGAGTATAAAAGACAGTGCGGTGAGAAGCAAATTATCAAAAGCATTTGAAAGCAAGTTTTGTGAAACACGTTTAGAAGAACTAAACACAAAACACATTCAGAAAGAAAACACATAACTCTCCCAGACAGAATGTCTGCTCCATCGTCTGTCTTCTTCGTCGAAGGTGCAACCTAGGCAGAAGAAACAAGATGGCCTACAGCATGATCAACGAACGTCCAGAGGAACTACCGAACGAGCTCTACAGGATGCCCCGTCTGGTCTTCGTCGACGAACTCTACTCCTCCAGATTCTTCGTCACTTCCACAGAAGAGACGTTCTTCCTAGAGGACCAAGGTACTCTGAGGACTTCCTTCTACGGCTCGGCCAATTCCGTGATTTTTTTCATTTCTGAAAGACTTCAGGAATTCAACCTAGAGCCCACTTGCCATTTCCTAGACTAGGGCACCTACTACCAGCTCTCTATGACTGCCCAGAGCATGCCTAGAGTCACTCGGTTACCTCCAACTTGGCCAAAGGCACGACTGCTGGTGTGGAACTACAGAGGAATCGCTAAGCGTTCTCAGGAGTTCTCGCATATCCTGAGGGACCTGGAGAACCAGTAAAAGCCCAACATGGTTCTTCTCACGGAGACCCAATGGCAGCCTGAAGACGATCACGGTCTCATCCCACTTCGGTTCCCTCTAGCAAACCGGTTCGAGCTTCCTGGCCAGAACAACGCAGGCGGCATGTGGTTCTCGTGGAACGACAGCATCAGGGTGAATATTAACAATGACCCTAATAGCTTCAGGGTCAACGTTGTTCCAAGGAGATGAATGTTTTTTTATTAATAATATAATGTAATATTAATGTTTGTAATAATAATATTAATAATATTTATGTTTCCACTTATTTATGGCATCAATTACCTCTTATGTGTTTGTTCTGCGACAGCTGGCGTCCCTTGACTGGATCCATAATGCACTAACTAAATGATATAAAATAATAAACAAATGGAGCGAACTATGCAAACAAGAACAACAAACACACAAGGACTGCCCAACAAGACCTAACGCCCGCTCCGCTACCAAAAATAAAACGCCCCGACCCGTATTTACCGTACACAGTAAACACGTGCCGAAACTGTAACGACCCGACCAAACAAGCCCAAATTATAAACAAGTCACCAGAAATCTGACCCTTCGGCCCAACATCAAAACATAACACCCGAATCCGGGATCACCAATAATAACACAACCGGCCCAATGGCCCAACAATAGCAATAAATAGCAGAGCGGAAGACTTAATAACTCACAAAGACACTGTATACGACACTGATGCAAACTATGGATCCGAGTCCTATCCAAGGGATAACGCCGCAGCCTGTCTGGATTGCATCATACCTGAGCCACAAATAACTCAACCTACGGGATGAAAGCCCGCAGGTGGAGGGTGAGTCTGAAGTGCTCACCAACCAAGGATAAACAAAGATATGCAAGCAACCATAATACTTCAAGGAAGATAATACAGACAACAGTCACAAACCATACCAAAGACAATTCCGTACAAGACAGACCAAACCCAAAGACTCGTCCCAAACATACCAAAGAATTTATTATTATTCCAATTTTACCTTTCTGGGCCCCGTCACGGATAAGCTAGGGTCGTACCAGGTTATCAACCTGTTTTTGGTGCCAGATCAAAAAGAAGCCGGGATCAACATCCCAATATCAAATCTCAGGGATCAACATCCCAATAACAATCTCAGGGATCAACATCCCAATCACAATCTCAAGGATCAACATCCCAAGCACAATCTCAAGGATCAACATCCCTATAACAATCTCAGGGATCAACATCCCAATAACAATCTCAGGGATCAACATCCCAATCACAGTCTCAGGGATCAACATGCCCATCACAAGTAACCCAGATCATGGCCACCACAAAACAGTCTCAAACCATTCGGTCGTACCTCTACTTACCGCGTGACAATTAAGTCATATCTATTCCAAAGCCAAATCACAGGGATCGACTTCCCAAACCCCAAACCAGAAGACACAACTCACTCATTAACTTTTCCAATTTTAATCTTCAGGCCCCGTCACTGGACAAGCTAATGTCGTACCTGGTTATTAACTAATTCTGGATGCCAGGCCAAACGTAACCAGGGATCAACATCCCAATATCCAAATCAAACCGGGATCAACATCCCATAACCGAAAAACCGGCCATGACACCACAGAACTAGCCTCAAACCATCTAGTCGTACCACTACTTTCCATGAGACAATTAACAGTTCATCACAATATCCACACGACCAATAACACAGTCCAACAACAGCAACATCAATAACCATAACAGTCAAATAACCAACAATGACCCTCTCAGCAGTTCAATCAAACAACAAAACACACAAAGTATTACAGGCACATATTGTAACGCCCCGGATTTTCAGTATTTAATTCTGTGATATTTTTCGAAATTTTTGGAATTAATTTCCAATTATGCCCTCACGTAATTCACGGGAACTAATTTTCTGGTCTTAATAAATTTATTTCTAGTATGGTTCAATCATTCATTCTCAAGTAATAATTTTGTTTAGCATTTACTAGTGTTTAGAATTAAAACACATGATGAGATGTAGTTTTTACTAAAACTACGTAGTTTTGGTAGAGCCAAAACTTAAAACACACAAAGGGATGTGTTTTGACTCTTAGGGTAGACTAGAGGAGGGCTG
>JAKUCV010006568.1:0-11012 GCA_028386065.3 Turnera subulata
ATAGGGGGAATCATCTTTATGTTATAAACATTAGCATATACTTCTAGATGTTTGTCATTATCAAAAAGGGGGAAATTGTTAGAACCTATGTCTTCATGGTTCACTTATTACAGGTTTTGATAAATGACAAACCAAGATCATAACCAAGATGAAGCAAAAAGAAATCAAGCAAACAAGTACTCAACCAAAGTGATCAAGAGTTGAAGTGCAAAGAAGAGCAAGAGAAGTTAGGACCCATTTGTACAAGGTAAAACACTCAACTTCTCTTAGGCATTGGCTCAAACAAAACACATTTCAATCATACAATTCATAAGCATGCTTTCAAACATAAAGTTGTGTTTTGAGTCTAAAACATCGATGTTCTGTCAACAAACATCAATGTTCTGTTTTTCAAGTTTTTCAAAATATTGGCAGTAGCTCTAAAACATCGATGTTGGAATATAAAACATCGATGTTCTTGTGACCGTTGGTCAAAACATCGATGTTTACAAATCCAACATCGATGTTCATGAAAACTTGTCTTTGAAATAAAATTTTGCCGAAGCCAAAAAACATCGATATTGGCAAATTAAACATCGATGTTTCGCAAAACATCGATGTTTCATTTTTCAACATCGATGTTCTGGCATAGACCCTTTTTCATCATATTTTTGCGAAGCCAAAAAACATCGATGTTGAATTGAAGAACATCGATGTTGAGTATGAAAACATCGATGTTCTAAAATGCAACATCGATGTTCTACTAGCCGTTGGAACAATAATTTAAAATTGTTGGCTAAAACATCGATGTTGATAGGCAAAACATCGATGTTCTGCCGTTGTAGCAGACAGCTTTTCAGCACCCACTAAGCTTTGTTTAAAGGTGTTTTCTTGGGTGGATTTCAAACGGCTCCATGACTTTTCAGAGCTACATATTGAGCATTTTCAGCTGTGTTTCAAAACTAATCAACTCTCCACTCATTCATCATTCATTGCAAAACATTCAATCAAGTTTAAGAGCCAATTCCTTTGAGATTATTGAGAGTTGCCTTATTAGAGCTAAATTGTAACTCATACCTACTCTTGAGAGAGCTTTTGTTTGAGTAATCTTTGTAGTGTTGTTCATACACTGAAAGGGAGGTCTGTTCCCTTGTAGTTACTCATAGGAAGAGTGATTTTCTTTCCTTGAGAGAAGTCTTGAAGTGAGGTTTCTTCAAGCAAGTGTGTAGGATTCTTATGACTAGAATTCCTAGGCTGTAAACGGTTTGTTAAGCACCCGGAAGCTTAACGGTAGATAGTGAACTCTTCAAGTGTACCTTGAAGGACTGGATTAGCCACAAATTAGTTGTGTGTGAACCAGTATAAAAATCTTTTGTGTCCTTCTATCTTTCAATTCCGCACTTCATCTCCTGCAAAGTTTTCAATTTTCGGTCATAAGCTATTCACCCCCCTCTAGCTTAAGTCTATTGTTCTAACAGATTATTTGTTGTCATGTATACACATTAAGGTTATTCCAATAAGTATCGTTTATGAGATAAACGCTTGCATATACTTATAACCCTAGAATATTTCATATTCTTAAATGTCCCTAGTCGGTTATTATTACGGATGGGTTGTAATAATAAGTTAAGACTAGCGTATGTTGAGAATTGCATATGTGATATGAATTCTACATACGGGTACAAGTTGGAGAACTTGTGGACTGGACCGACCCACATAAGAACCCTACATGGAACGTTATATGTATGTCGTTAGTGGTTCTTATAGATGTATTGTCCTTTGACCTGAGATCGTCAAGGTACCCAACATATGAGTCATGTACTTTAATATTATTCCTAGTCATCCGTAACTGGGTGGACATAAGGGTAATCATTGGGTATATGATGTATTATGTAGCGGGTGTTGTATGATCCAGAGGGGATTCGTCCGACCCATATAACGGGTATATTATCGAGTAGGTTTCTTGATAGAGTTGAACTGTTAAATGCGTGGCCACGCTCGGATTATGTGATATGGTGATATCACGGGTATCCGTTTTATACAGTTAACTCGAGGATCAAGAAACATAGATTAGACATATACGAGATTGACGTTTCCATGTCTCGGTCTAATCTTGATAATGGGACGATAGGACGATGACATGTTCCGAGGCAAAGAGAATCAGTAATGATCTTGTCGTTCGGGTAGCAATGATGTGTTGCTAGACGCCGCTCTTTGTTTATGATTGTAAAATGAGATTTTATAATCATTGTCGGACGTTACAAATGCCTACAGGGTCACACACATAGAACCGATGATTCGAGCAGATGGTCGAACCGTGGTTGGACCATGGTTGGACCGGGTGTGGTTGGACCGTGGTTGAACCATGGTTGAACCAGGGCTGGTTTTGGATCAATAATTATTGATCAGGCATGAGTGGAATGTTATGTGTGTTGTGCTGGAAAGAATGATGGGAGCAGCATTATCTTGTCTAAAGATATGATTTAGTGGGTGATGGGTCAAAGGTGGTAGGCCATTACTTGCACTATCTTGTGTCTCCACTTGGTTTTGAATGATCAGATCATTCACCTCCTTTGTTGGTGGTTGCTTCACGTTTTTGCTGCTCCCCTCTCCTGCCTTGTGCTTGTTTTTCAGTCCACACACATACACCACCATCTCTTCTTCTTTGAGAAAGAAAGGAAGAGCCAAAAACACCACACACAGCCCCGGTTTTTGTTGCTAGCACATCAGCCCGGGGAGCTCGAGGTTTGTTTCGTGGGACGATTCCAAACCGTCACGGTTTGTGTGGATACCGTAGAGGAGCAGGTCTTCTTCTTGCTCTAACTGATTCGTTCCAGCCTTCGTCTTGGTCTAGATGATTCGTTCCAGCAGTTGGGTGAAAGACCTCAACCGAACAAGGTACGAAATTTTGTTATACGGTTTATGCATGCTTCACATGTGTTCTTGGTTTAGTTTCCTAGCTTCCGCTGCATGTCTAGCTCATTATGAGTGTCGTAATAGCTTCTAGGAAACTTACAATGAGTACGTAGGAAGCCCAACATCAGGGCTCGGTTCTTTTATAAATCAAAGGATTAACAAAAGATAAGGGGAGTTTGTCCACTCATTTATTCGCATGTACCATAAATGTAAAAGATAGTTGTTGAGATTCAATTCTTCTTGTGCCTCTTCGGATCGGGGACATCATCCATATCTTGTCTTCTGACTAGTCGATTCGGTGGCTCGAAACCTGGAGGAATTGACACTTCTAAGAATGTTTCCCTTGTCAGGCGCAAAGACTTCTCAGTATCATCTACATCATTTGTTAGCCACTCCAAATATGCTGGTGAAGGGTGTATCTCGAAGTGGCCGCCGGTGCCTTCCCGTAGGGCCAAGGCCCAGCTTCCTTTAATGGCTTTTAGAGCGGCCGCTTCCATTGGTCCAGTATTAGGAGTCGGGATGGTCGAGGGGACTATCTGATCTCTGCCAAATTGCCTTAAGGTCCTATTCGGGCAGTAATATGTAGACTTCTCTAGGCCCGGAAGTGGGATCCAGTCTTTGCACAAAGTGCGAATAGTTACTTCCTGCATCCCCAACCATCTGCAGTACCATGTGATTTGTGTGCTTGTGAGATCCCTCATGAAGATGATCCAATCTCGAATGGTGTGGAAGAAGACGGAGTAACTGCGGCTAATATAATTCGGAGGATGGGTTTGGGGCCGTTCAATCAATGTGAGGTGTTCGCACAACCATATGTGAGTAGAAGAGGTATGAAGGATTAGCATGTGAGCGAGAAATATTTAAAGGAACGGAATTGAGAATTTCATACCTGAAGTAAAAGGGGAGAACCAGACATGGGGGCTGAAGGATTATCGTTTAGCTCATCTAAACAATGGAGGGTTTCACCCAAGATTACTGGAGTGAGGCTTTTCTCATCAAAAAGTCTAGCCACCAGGGCACCAATTCGAAGAGGACAAATACCAGGAGAACCCACTAGTAGAAATTCATGTGTCATCGCAAGGGCAAGGGCACGATTCCTCTGTTCCCTCCATGTGGCATCATCCTCTTTTGGGTGGGGTTCCGAACCACCGAGGAAATATTGATCAGTGATTTTCGATAAGTCAAGGCAATTATGCTGATCCAAGAAAAGACCGAGTTGTCCTTCAACCAAGGAAAGGAATCTGCTAACCTCTTTGAAGATTGGCTTCGCGAGGGGAACCATGGCTACCTTGTTTATGAACTTTGCACCCAAGAATGCGTTGAATTCATCCACGGACGGGCAAAGTTCCACCATGCCATGGCCGAAGCGGAAGACGCGGCGGCTCTTGTCCCAAAACCTTGCAGCGGCACGAATTAAGTTCTCCTCTATGGCCACACCACGAAGCTGGAACAGTGTAAACAGACCTAGAACCGTGAAACTCAAACAGCATATGCGAGGCACACTCGTCATCCATTGGAGCACTTTGGCATGAAAATTCTCACTCATGGTTGTTCTAGATATATGTTGCAGGAGTTCTTGAGGTTTATGGGGGTCTTTGGACGTCTTAAGGTCTTATTTATAACGATGTGAGGTTAGTAGAATTCGCAGAAAACCCTAAAGCCCAAACCTGAAACCAAAAAACGAAAAACAGAAAGTAATGACCGCCAGTGCGGGCAGTCATGTCGGGAAGACCGCCACACCTGGCGGACATATATGCAAGACCGCCATGTCCTGGCGGTCATTCTCTTTCATGACCGTCCGGCCGACACTGTTCACCCGAAAGAAAAATTTCAAAAATTCCAAAAATTGGGAGAAAGAAGAAAAATGAGAGGAGAAAGAGAATAAAAAGAGAAAACATTTGAATTTATCATCCAAGGGGCATTTCATGATCATTTACTTGAATGGACACAATGCATAATGTGGTGTATGTCCTCTCCTTGAATTGCTTGCTCTAGCTTGCGGGGTTTGATTAAGATTAAGGGGCAGGTGCCTCAGAGACGAGGGGCAGGCGCCCCTAAGAGGAGAGTAAAACAAGTTGTTAGGGGCAGGTGCCCCGAGAGAAGAAGCCGGATTGATGAGAGTGGACGAGGGGCAGATATCCCTAAATAGGAGTGAGGTTGGTAATAGTTGCTAGGGGGAGATGCCCCTGAGATGGGTAAAGGTGATGAGAGAGATGGTTGATGACGATTACCAGGGGGGGTGCCTTTAAGCTAGGAGTAGATTTAGCGAGAATTACGGGGCAGATGCCCCCAGATAAGAATGAAGTCGATGGTAGTTGCTAGGGGCAGATGCCCTATTGGTAGAGGAGCTTGAGGAATAGACGTCCTAGGGACAACATGAGAGAACACTGAGGTGATGTAGATGGAGCGCGAGATGATTCCCGTTAACTTTTGGGACCACGAAAATCCCAAAAGAGTTGAAGATGTGAAGCCCCGGTTGGGAGGGTGGAAATATCCCTGACTCCTATGGGGGAGTGATAAAGTCCCTAGTTAGCATAGGATGATCCTATGTTAGCGACTTTTGGGACCAGGAAAATCCCGAAAGAGTTGAAGTTGTGAAGCCCCGGTTGGGAGGGTGGAAATATCCCTGACTCCTATGGGGGAGTGATAAATTCCCTAGTTAGCATAGGATGATCCTATGTTAGCGACTTTTGGGACCAGGAAAATCCCGAAAGAGTTGAAGTTGTGAAGCCCCGGTTGGAAGGGTGGAAATATCCCTGACTCCTATAGGGGGAGTGATAAAACCCCTAGTTGGCATAAGATGTTCTTATGTCAGCGGTTTTTGGGACCAGGAAAATCCCGAAAGAGTTGAAGTTGTGAAGCCCTAATTGGGAGGGTGGAAATATCCCTGACTCCTATGGGGGAGTGATAAATGCCCTAGTTATCATAGAATGATCCTATGTTAGCGACTTTTGGGACCAGGAAAATCCCGAAAGAGTTGAAGTTGTGAAGCCCCGGTTGGGAGGGTGGAAATATCCCTGACTCTTATGGGGGAGTGATAAAACCCCTAGTTGGCATAAGATGATCTTATGCCAGCGGTTCTCGGGACCAGGAAAATCCCGAGAGAGGAGACGAGTTAATCACGAACCTTGAGACGATTCTTGAGGTGGAGCATGCGATGTTCCAAACATCAGTTCGCCACACTCACATTCATGGTCCAAATTTCGGTTGTTCTTTCACGTTGCTTCGTCCTTAAACTTTAAAGACTCATCAACGAGGGGCATCTGTGAACACCCGAATTTGACCCACGAAAATTTATACGTTTTAGTAATTAGGTCCCTCATGTACGAAGAAATGATTTAAGTCACATTAGGGACCGGATTGCTAGAATGTGTTACATTCTATGAGCTTGGGCCTTATTTATGTATTGAAATCCAATTTGGGTTGGAGATAGATATAAGAGCCCAATTTAGTAGAATATAGATGTTCTCCAGAGTTGTACAAGCCCACTAACACCTTGCTTGCAGGCAAATTTAACTCTGATTTTCGTGAGAGATCAGAGTTAAATCATTCCTTAAATAGCAAGAGTGTTTTTGGTATGATTTAGGCTTAAAATAGGAAGAGGGTGTGTGATTAATTGATTGGGAGATGTTTGGGGGGAGTAGTAATCAAGAAAAGAGAATATTCTGGGCAATCTAGGGGTTGATTACGCGGTAAGATCAATCAGGGAGGAATTAGGGGAGAATCCGGAGCAAAAATGGAAACTGCGGTGAAAACGCGTAGGCGCGGGCGGTCATCTCGAGATGACCGCCGGGCCTAGGCGGTCATGTGTGGATGACCGCCATGACATGGCTGTCATCTCGTGATGACCGCCGGCCATGGCGGTCATGGGTGCACTGGAACGCGTTTTCTCCCCGATTTTCGACCGAGATTCGATTCTACGCATTTTTGGTCCAGATTTTCGGCCATTATTCTGATCATTAAGATGGTCCACGACCCTAGGCAGCCCAGAACACTATAAATAGGACCCTCCCCCTTCACATCAAAGGACACGCATTATTACACACATACTCTTCCTAAAAGCTTTCAAGCTTGGAGAAACTCTACCTCTCCAAGCCCAGAATTAGTTCTATAGGCGAAGCTCTGGAGAAATCTCGTGGGTAGCATCATCTAATCAAGGCAGCAAGTGAAGAATCAAGAAGAGATCCAAGATAGAGTTGAGGTGCGGAAAGAAGCTAGGCGTAAGGCGAAACCCGAATCAAGGAGCTAGAGGAGGGCTGCAAGAGGTAATTCTGATCCTTTTCTTTCTGTTGTGATGCTGATGCTGATGATGATGTGATTGTTGTGTTTCTGATGTAAGAACTACGTGGGCTTTGAACCCGGTCGCCGGGGTACGT
Source organism: Turnera subulata (assembly GCA_028386065.3). Taxonomy (NCBI): domain Eukaryota; kingdom Viridiplantae; phylum Streptophyta; class Magnoliopsida; order Malpighiales; family Passifloraceae; genus Turnera; species Turnera subulata. The sequence continues at coordinate 7,272 of JAKUCV010006568.1, forward strand.
AGGTGGTTTCTAGTGGTGGAAACTCAAGCCCAATCTTCTTCTCATCCCCTTCTTTTTATTTTCAGTTCTTGATTGGTTTTGGTGAACACACTCACCCACTTGCACAAGGCATACAAAAACCTTTAATTGCACAAGATTTCGCCCCAACATGGATGGGTGCCTAACACCTTCCCATCCATGACGAATCCCCGGGTCCATTATCTTTGGTTCGCTAAACCGGCTGCCTGAATGGAGTCACATGAAGGGTTTTTCCCAAGTTTTAGTCCCTTAATAAAACTTGGGTGGTGACTCCAAAGATAATGGATGACGGTTATGAAGAAGGTGTAAGGAAAAGGTGAATAGGCCCAAGTGATTTTGGGTCGGGTATTCACAGATGTTAGCAATAAATGAATTTGCAAGTGTCTCAAAAAGGAAATTCTTGAAAATCGAAGTGGTTTGGAGGGGCCTTCCTCTGAGCGTTGTTCATGATACTCCAAGGATAGATAGGGGTCACCTCCTGAACACTGCTGGACACTTCAGAAATTTGTAGGGGTCACCTTCTTAGAGAAGAGGCAATGCAATTATGTTTCTATAAATAGACATATGTTAGACCTTAATAAACACAGAAAGTTTATAATCCAATTTCAGAAGGAGAGTCAAAAATATCAAAAGCAAAAATGCCTTCCCCTTTCTCCGTCTTTTTTGTTCAGGGTGCAAACGTAGGTAGGAGAAATCAGTTGGCCTTCAGCATTGTAAATGAGCAACAAGGGCCATTGCCAGAGGAACTAGCAAGAATTCCCCATCTTGTCTTCGTAGACGAGATTTATTCTTCCCGATTCTTTGTCACCCTTATGGAAGAAGTCATCTTCCTGGAACATCAACAATCCCTGCGAGCATCCTACTACGGTACGGCCAATTCCACAATGTTCTTTATCTCTGACAGGTTTCAGGAGCTTCAGTTGGAACCAACCTACTAGACTTTGAACGAGGACAGTTATTACCAGATTACAATGACAGCTCAGAGCATTCCTCGAGTAGCTGGAGTAGCGCCCACTTGGCCAAAGGTTCGCCTTTTGGTGTGGAACTGCAGGGGTATCACAGCACGTTCCCAAGATTTTGTCTGAATCCTGCGAGACCTGAAGAACCAATATAAACCTAATATGGTTCTGCTTACAGAGACTCAATGGCAGCAAACCGGAAACCACGAAGTTATCCCTCTTCGCTTTCCACCAACACATCGGTTCGAGCTTCCTGGCCAGAACAACTCGGGTGGAATGTGGTTTGCTTGGAGTCATGTCATTAGGGTTAACATAGTCAATACTCCTAATGGCTTTACTGTAACAGCTGAACCAAATCGTTAGAAGCAGATAATAATTGTAATGAATATGTATGATGTAATTCTGCCTTTCTTGATTGTAAAATATATGATGTAATCGAATGTGTGTGTGTTTTAAGATTCAGCAGCTGTACTCAAACTTTATAATTAATAAAAGTATTTGTATGACATAAAGTTCTTCTTGTGTGAGTGTTCATCAACAAGCTAGTGTTTCTCAATTTGATCAATTGTGCACTAACTACATGCTTTACTTAAATTGAAAGAAATCTAAATATTCTTCCTGAAACATTTTGTCATGAACATGGTACCTAAAGTTCTTATCTTAAGTGAGAGGGTTAACTTATTTCTAAGCTGTGTATATGCAACAAGGGCAGAACATCGATGTTCAAGAATGCAACATCGATGTTATTGACCACTGGATAGAAATTTTGAACAGCTTGGAATGAATAACATCAATGTGTAGAACATGAACATCGATGTTTAATGATTACTGGAAAAAATAAAGTTCTTACCGAACATCGATGTTTGATACAAAACATCGATGTGCATGCTCGATTTGTGGCTTGGCAGCTCTTATTGGAACATCGATGTTTCATAGACAACATCGATGTTTTTCAGCTACTGGTTGGAAATCAGGTGAGCTGAAAATCACAGAACATTGATGTTTCTTGTTAAACATCGATGTTGTCACCTATTGGTTCGGTTTGCACTATTACTTAGTCTTGAATTTTGGATGCTTCTTTGGTCATTTGCTTGGAGCATCCGCAATCAAGGTACCAAAGTACACTTGATGCCTTCAAGCATACCTGCAAAACAAATCAAAAGGATTTCGGTACCTAAATCTTTTTGGGTCCTTGATGGTTAGAAACATGCTGATTATAGACCTTATCTTGTGCCTAATGTCTATGCCTAGTAAAACATACCGGGGCAATGTGTCCTATCCTATTACAATAGTGACAAATAACATTAGGATTATGCATCCTCCTTGGTTGATAATAATTACCATTTTGATTATTTCTATGCATTCTAGTAAACTTGTTTTCCTTAGGTATAACCCTATTTTCCCTAGGTTGAGCTATGTGTGTCCTAGGTTTAGTGTAATGAGATTTTTCATTCCTGCCATTGTAGGCATACATTTTAGCATAATGAGATTTTCCACTACTTGCATTTGATCTTGCATTTTGAGCATGTGACTTTCTATGATGAGTAGAAGATGAAACTCCATGTTTATGTGTCTTAGCATTAAGCACATTAGGTTTGACTTCATTTGACACATTAGATGCACCTAATCCTTCTTTCTTTGTTGGACTTCTCTCGTTGTCCTAGGAGAAGATTAAGACTATCTCTACCATTTGTAAATTTCTCTAATATTTTCTTCAAATCATCAACTTGATACTTAAGAGATTCATTCTCTTTTCCCAATACAACACAAGCACATACATTTGAGGATATCTTCTCATTAAGTTCATTGCAAGACATACTAAGAGCATGCTTTTCCTTTTCAAGCTTATCAATTTTACTTAACAGTTCTTCCTTATCATTTGATAATAATTCTACATTATTTTCTAAGGTCTTGTTCTGTTTCTTTAAGTTCTTATTAACATTTGAGACAGAAATGAATTTACTATACAATTCACTAAATGCATTTTGCAGCTCTTCAAATGTATAATCATCATTACTCGAATAGGAAGTACTTACCTCTTCCGGAGTTTCTTCCTTCGCCATGAAACAAGGGTTGACAGTCTCATCTTGCTTGCTGTCTGTTTCCTTATAGATGATTCCCAGCATTTCCCACATCTCCTTGGCTGTTGCGCTGTGCAAGATTATCTGATAGTCTTTCGGATTGACCGCACTTTGAAGCATGTTTATCGCCTTGGAGTTGTTTTCAATTCTTTGGATGTCATCTACGTTGTGCCCCGCTTCCGTCCTTGTTGGAACTTGAACACCATTCTTTATCACCAGCCAAGCTGCAAAATTATTGGCTTGGATGAAAACTTTCATCCTTTCCTTCCAATATGTATAATCTGTTCCGTCGAAGAATGGTGCCTGGGTGATGGATTGCCCTTCAGTGATTCCTGCATACAAATAACTTGAACAAGCCATGGAAATTTACCTCTCAAACGGTTAAGTCTTTCAGAGAGTTAGGCTCTGCTACCAATTGTAAAAACAATAGCCCTTCGCTAGAGGGGGGGTGAATAGCGATAATCGAATTGAAACGAAATAGGTAGGAATCAAATGCGGAATTGAAAGATTGAAGGACACAACCAATTTATCCTGGTTCACACACACTCTACTAGTGTGGCTAATCCAGCCCTTCAAGTCTCACTTGAAGATTTCACTATCTAGTGTTAAGCTTACGGGTGCTTAACAAACCGTTACAACCTAGGAATTCTAGTCACAAGAATCCTAAACCTGAGAGTTCAAGT
>JAKUCV010006569.1:0-32920 GCA_028386065.3 Turnera subulata
TGGGATGTTGATCCCGGATTTGAGATATGGGGATGTTGATCCCGGATTGTGGTGGGGCCTGGCATCCAGAATTAGTTAATAACCAGGTACGACCCTAGCTTGTCCAGTGACGGGGCCCGGAAGATAAAATTGGTAATAAAAATTAATAAGTATTCCTTGAGTCTTGGCTTTGATATGATTTAGTGAGGTTCTCCTGATGAGTTGTTTGAGTTGTATTCCACTGTTATGTTGTTTGTGATAGTTTCCTTGTGATGTGATAATTTACTTATCGTTGTGAATGTTGCATTACTTCGAAAGCGTTATGGTTGAATATATCACTGTTTATCTTTCGTCGGTGAGCGTTTCGGACTCACCCCTCGCCTGCGGGGTTTCATCCCGTAGGATGAGTTGTTTGTAGTGCAGGAACGTACCGGGCGAGCTGAAGCGTACCCTCGGACAGGACTCGGATCCATTAGTTGCTTTGGGCTTTGCCTAGTTGTCATGTGAGTCATAGGTCTTCCGCTGTGCATGTTGTTATGTTCTCTGCTGTGTATATGTTGTACTTGGGCCATTGGGCCAGTTGGTTATTGTTGATGTCCCCGGGCTTCGGGTGACGAGTTCTATGTTGGGCCGGAGGGCCGGTTTACAGTTTTTGGTATTGGGCCGTTGGCCAGTTTATTGTTCTATTCACTGTTTGTTGGGCTTTATTGGGTTGGGTTGTCACAGTTCCGGCACGTGTTTACTGTGTACGGTAAATACGGGTCGGGGCGTTTCATTATTAGACGCTTTAAAATTCACATGGGTCATTTATTGTTTAATTTCCTAATATAATTCATCATTAAATTGTCAGATAGGAAAAATTTTGTAATTAAAAATTTTATATAAGGATATTTTGGCCCATTATTATTAACATTCTTATTATCTAGATTAATATTAATTGTGCAAAAAATTTAAATATTATAAAAGAGAGGGAGTATTTTATAATGTAATTCTTATATCTATTTATTGGTTGGAACGATTTTTTGTAGTTTAATTTTTTGCCTACACTAGAAAATATTCCTGGATCCGTCCCCGCCCGTTAAGTACAAATCAAGTTCTAATTTTATAAAAAATCTTACAATTATTAAATAAGCATTGATGAAATATATTCCAAGTTCAAGCATAAAAAATTTAAAAATAACAAGAAGTCCAAAATTTTAAAGTAGCATGTAACTTTTCTCAACTTAAAATCCAAACAATCTTTTATTTCTTAATCTTCATCCTCTTCTCTACTAAGATCAACATATATTTTTGTAAAAAAAATTAATATTATTAAATAATATAAAAATAAGAATCTTATAATAAGTTAAAAATATAAATTAATATTGAATGCTTATTTTCTTATTCCATATTATTATCATAAATAATTGTAGGATAGTTATAAATTAATGTTCCTTTTAAGACAAAGAAAAATTATAATAACATAATATTAGTTTAGAGTTGTAGAGCACAAAATTTCAATAGAACTAAAAGGAGGTGAACGAAATTTCAATAGAAAAAGAAGAGGAGGTGAGTGGAAAAGAATTGAAGAAACAAAAGAAAGAAACTCAAGTCGATTTTTATAATACGGTTATAGATTTTAGAATATTATAATGGATAGGGTCTAACGGGTAGGGTAAAACCTAGACCCTACCCAGACCCGGTCAACTTGGGTCCGGGTAATACCCTATCCTTTTTTTACCCGGTCAAAGTCGGGTAATACCCTACCCATAAAAGCGGGTTTCGAGTGGGTATCGGGTAGACCCGTAAAAATTGCTATCCCTACATGTCATGTCACCGCTATTGACTGAACTGAAAACGCATGACACGTCGTTTACAATTGAAAGTGCCATAATTTGTTGATTTTTCCACGTTGTTTCTTGGAAATTTTTTCCCAGAATCTCAACATGTAAAAGCCAAAAAAGGAGCATAAGCATACCAACCCGAAAATCGAATATCCAAATGCTTCATTTTTGGCGATTGCCATGCCGCCCATGCGAGTTGTCATGGCCTTTAGTTAGGGCGTTGATGGTATCGAATCCACACATCGATTTTGCTTACAAAACCCACAATGGAGTGAAAACAGATGTTCCATGCAAAGAAAAAATTAAATACAAGGAAACAACTCAAGTGAAAACAAAATGACACAACCTTTGGAATCTTTGCCACACCACATCTCCAATAAGAAACAGTCAGTATCTCTACACTCATATCTAGGAGTTGATCCAGAACTCCATCCCTCCACGTGTGCCCTTGCATGTCTCCGGATCCCAACCATCTTTAACACCTGTCCTTTCTTAACATTGCACCCCCAAAAAACCTTAACCTTCCTTTTCTCCACTCTTCCCTTCTGTTTACCTTCTCCCTCCCTCCCTCCCTCTCTTTTCTCTCCACAGCTTTCTCTCTATAATGGCTGACCGTGCCCCCACCCAAAGAGCCACAAGACCCACCACAGGGCTCATCGACAATGGGAACTCACTTCTACGTAAGCTCCACGCCAATGCACCCAACTCCTCCCAGCTCGTCGGTTTCTTGACGCTCGTCATCTCCGGCGCCGTTCTCCTCCTCCTCTCCGGCCTAACCGTCACGGTCGTAGTCCTTGGCCTCATCTTCTTCACCCCTCTCATCATCCTCTTCAGCCCTATATGGGTCCCCGTCGGGACCGTCCTCTTCCTCTCCGCTGCCGGGTTCTTGGCGTTTTGCGGGTCCGTGGTGGCGATGGTGGCCGGTTCCTCGTGGATGTATAGGTATTTTAGAGGGTTGAACCCACCCGGGTCGGACCAGTTCGATTATGCCCGGAGCCGAATCTATGACACGGCTACCCATGTCAAGGACTACGCTAGGGAGTATGGTGGGTATCTGCAGAGCAAGGTGAAGGATGCAGCTCCTGGTGCATGATATTTGGTTACTTTTCGTATCGGGTCGGGTTGATGGTGGCACGGGTTTTGTCCTAGCGGGTTTTCTTTTTCTTTCCCTCCTCTTTTAACTAATTTTGTCCATTTGTAATGTTGTTAATTAGTATATTCGATGGTTGTTTATGGTTCGTTGTTTACAATCTGATATGCATGGTTTGCGCTTTGTTTGAAGGTTAGGGGGATTGGGAATTGACGAGTTTGTGCCGTTTGTTTTTGGTTGCTCCATTGTTTTTGTGTCATAGATCGCCTTAAAGATAATGTTATTAGAGGTTAGTTCTTCGAGGCATATTTTTTATCCATGCTTTTTTAAAGGAGTGCATTGGGCGGTTCTGATGATGCTGACATAAAATGCTTAATTAATTGCTATATCACTATATGTGTGTTTTGTTAACACAAAAGGAAAAGGGGGAAAGAAAAGAGTTCTTGGATTCTTCTTCTTCCTAACAGAGTTCTTGGTTCTTCTTATCAGCAAAAAGGAAGTTGTCATGATACTAAGTCCGATCCTACAAATTTAGCAAACAGTTAGAAATGTCTATTTTTATAGTGGCTAGTGACTTCAAAGTCTAAAAGATCACAATATATACTAAAAATTAAGCATATGATTATTAGTAATTAGTTGTTTTTTTGGTCGTGGATTATTAATTAGTTAAAACATTGTGCAATCTGTCAACAAGAAAAATAAGATGTCCAATCGTATGTGGACCGGGTTTTTCCTCTCTCATTCTATGAGAATGTGCGTATTTTTCTCTCTTCTTTAATTTATGACTTGGAATCTGCAATCGATTTAGCAAATATTAATTTCAATTTGAGATGCGAGGTCTGAACCACCAGCAGTAAGTATTAGAGATACACTAAAACCCAGTCAAGGGTCATCTAGCTTGCACTTCAAATGGATACCTAATGTCTCTCCTTCTAGATACTCATACAAAATCTGGTAAATGTTAAGACTCGATTTCTATTTTGAACATGGGAAAATGTTAGCCTCAATCAGGCAACAAATTTAATTATCTTTTCGCAAAATCTTGACATTTTAGCTACTATGCCGGTCACGAATAAAGACTTCTATAATTCATTCAAATTTTATTTTATATGAGGATGAATACCATTCTTTCAGTTGGGCATGATTGATTTTTAAAATCTTAATTCGGCCAACATTTCGTTGCTGAAAGTTTTGGCATAATCAAATTGGTACATGACTTCTAAACATTTAAGTACCATTTGCAATCAGAAACGGAATCGTTCGTGTCATTTGTTGTTTAGTTGATTATAATCTAAGACAGAACTATTGTAGTGAGCTTATTTATGGTGAAGCAAAATGTATTAAGATTCTCATTCCAATTCCAAACTTAGAAAAAGGTAACCTCACACCATATATCAATAACAGAATTGTTGCCCTACAGTTCATCAAAAGGGACAATGTAGCAAAAAGTGGATCGATAACTTCAAACCCCACCATGCTTGTTGGTACTCACCACCCTAAATCTCCACTTAACTATGTAACCTGCTGTTCGATTCTATGACACAGAGATGCCACTCACACCAAACAGCGGTTGGAAAGGGCCAACCCGAAAAACTTTTACACCTTATAATTATAGAAATGGATTATAAGAAAATATATATATCATTAATTCATTACAATTTCCATGTTTGCTTATCCACTATGAGCTAGGTTTCGTGCACATATGGTAGCATCGCAAAATGACCTAATCGAATCCTGGGGTTAAGAAACTGAAGACCCTGTTAATTTGCATCTTGACCGGAAAAACTAGAACAGCTTACCTGATTTTTAAAAAAGAGGGAACATAGTAATTTTCCAAAGTTTGACCTTGACGTCAACGTTGCTATGGTTTACCTTGACTTAATCAAACATGGAGAATTCCTCCTGCGCTGATCAAATTTCCTTTCGATGATATAATTGATACCCACTTTTTTTTTTCTTCTTTTTTTTTTTTCCGATCTATCTTTTGGTGCCGGGCATAATAAGCCAAAGACCGATGGACAAGCTGGCTTATTTTGCACTTTGATTGGCGTTGACTGGAGAATCTATTACAAAAGCTGTGCTTATTCTATACTCACAACTAGAGAATCTTGGATTATTTTCAAGGACCATTAATAAATTTTCTGGTAGTGAACTCATAAGCGCCTGAATTTTTTTTTTTTTCCATTTTTACCTCAACAGGTCTGACCCTCAAATTGGATACATTCAGCTTTATGTTCGCTATATTCCTTTTTTTTTTTATGAGGTTATGTTCGCTATATTCGTTTACTCTACCTTCCCTTTTTCCTTCTTTAAATAAATATTACGATTATTCCCACACGTCCCAAAGAAAAGAAAAAAATGGCGATCATGGGTCATGCCATGCGTGTGTTTTAGGCACAGAGTTGAACGAATCAAACTTTCAAAAGTTGACTGATAATACGTGACATCAGAAACAGGAAAGCTGTAGTCTTAAATATTTTATCGAGGAATTGAGTTATATATATATATATATATATATTCTGTATAGCTTACCTAAAAACTTTTTAAAGTTATTAATTAGTGGTTGAACTTCGGGGGAGGAAAAAAACACAGTTACTTCATTTGTTTAGAGCTTGTGGCTTGAATAGTGGACATGGTTGTACTTTTGACATAGAATATAGAAAGCAGAACTCCCCAGTTATTGATTGTCTCGGTGTAAGGAGAACACAAATTCTCCTTAAAATGAACAATTGCCATGAAATTGTACTATGATTCATGTTTCCATTAATCAAACACCAGGAGTGGTTCAGAGCTGCAGGCAGTACATATAGGTCAATCCTCTAAGTGATAACTCACAGAAAACTTAATTTCCCGGATCAATAACATTGCTGCGACTAATTAAGCGAGCACTTTTCCTTCTCAATATCATGTACAGTACAGAGAGACCTTTCACACACAAAAACATTAGACAAAAGCCAAGTTCATCATCACCTATAAATTATGGGGTTCTATTCCAGCTTCATGCCTACCAAATCAAGATCACAACATGATACAGATGAAACAAAACAAAAAATAGAAGCTAAAAGAGAAATGAACTCACCACCCACCCATATACCTACCTATACGGACATACCTTCACGGTCATATTAATCATCAAAGGATTACACCTAATGACAAAGATTAATCAATACCAAAATACCGTCAATCTTCAACTTCCTCGTCTTCTATACCCCGCGAGTCAAGTAACCAGGCAGGGGGCTGGCACGTGGCGAACGGATAGGCAACTCGTCAAGCTTGTTCCCGTGATCATCATAATAAATCACACCGGAGAAATCCAAGGGCTGGCACTTATCCCCCATCAAGATGGACTTTTGCCAGACGCCACCGTCCCCGAAATCCTCCGGCCCCATGAGGACGCCGTCGTCTTCCCGGCCAACCCTTTTCTTGGGGTGAACCAACGTGATCGCCTTGTTGCTTATCTGGGTGAGGAGCTGCTTCGGCTTAGACAGAGGCGATCTTGGGGGCAGCCACCCTGGACTTTTGCCGAGGCTGTCTTCTTGGTAGTGGCGGCGGCGCTGGTGGTGGTTGTGGCTTGACTTGGGCGACTTGAGCTTGGTGGAGACTCGGCTTGCGCGCTTGGCACAGAGGGCTAGAAGGGAAGATATTGACATGAGGAAGCCGAGTGATAGGCGCTTCGGCGAGGCGGAGCTGGAGCCGGAGCCAGAGCTGGAGAAGGAGAAGTGCTCTGGTGATTTTAGGACCATGTTTATGGTGTGTCTTCTTGGGTGCTGGATGCTGGGTTTTCCTTGCTTTTATGTTTTGTAATGAAAAGGAAATGAGAGAAATGGCGGGTGGGGTTTGTACTTCCTTGCTATGTGACTTGTTATGTATATATATAATGGAGGAGTTTTTGGTCAGGGTGGAAGATAACAACTTGGGTCCAGTTTTGGCAGTTGACTGACTTGTTTTCCAATTTCCATTTTGCTTGTTATTTTTTAAAAGTGAGGAATTCGAGCATGAACGAACTTGATGTGGAAATTACTAAAATGAGTAGTAATCAGTACATTTTAAAAGAAATGAAAACTAAAGGGACAAAATATTTTGAGATGAGGAAAACCGCAGCCAAATAGTGACGAGCGGTGAGTTTATGTTTACATAATTTTTATAATTTTCTCTTGTGATATACTTAACATAAAGTAGCAATTTTCTCAAATCTAATCCACCCATCATTTTAGTGAAGATTAGCCTTACTAGTGCTTGAACTCCACACATAAAAAACTCTTCTTCTTCTTTTTTTTTTTTTTTGAGAACACCAAACCCACAAAACTTAATAAACTGTATAACTTCATCGGCAGACAAATTCATCCAAATTAGTCTGGTGTGTTTGCGAGTTGGGATACAAAACGCAAGCTTTCCATTTCACAAGTTATATATGCATGCTTTGGTCACCAAGCTACCTAAAACGTAACGACAACCATGTGTATATACCAATTAAAATTCCTCAGCTATTGATAATATCATAACTTGGATCATCTATCAAATACTTTGCCGAAATAGCTAGGTAGATTATGCTTATAAAACACATACAAACTAATCCTTTCTCGGCGCATTCTTGTATTAAAAGCACAAGAGAGATGAGGTCTCGGATTCGAGTCTCACTCTCCTCAACTAATATAAAAAAAAATCCTTTCTCGGCGCTTTTAATATGAATAATAAGTTCACATTTTTTTTTAAAGCGAGCACAAAGGTCACAATTAGTTAAAGGATAATTCATATGCATCTTCCAAATCTTTTGACTAAGATAATGCGATCAATATCCACCTTTGCCGCCACATTAAATTATAGTGGTGGAAGATCATCTTCCAACTAATAACATACTAATCCCACTTATAATTGTGTAGTTTGACAACGCTACGGAAGTGGAAGGACTACATCACGAATTTACACGTGTGAACTCGGGTCTATTTTGCATACGCAAATATGGGCTAGTTTGGTCAACCCAAGTGGCATGTCAGGGCCCCATTGCCCAAGTCTTACCTTGTAAAACGATTGTAAATAAGATTGTATGTAGGGCTGTTAGTGGTAGTTGGGTGCTGTTCTTCAATGGTGGAACTCAGCTTTGCAAGTTGTGTAGCTTTGTGTGTTTCTCATTTCTATTGGGCCCACCACATTGTGTGACTAGACCAGGTCCGGCTATCAATTTTCTTGTTCTTTTATCCTTTTCTTTAGTTTTCTAAAGGAAATTTCTTGTTCTTCTTTGGTAGATAAAAGTTTTATTCTGGGTTTGTAATTTATTCATTTACTGATTGAGAATTTTCACCCCTCAAAAAAAAAAAGGAGGAAAAAACGGACTGAGAATATCCTTTCTCATAGTGGTGCACTTGTTTGTTCATGGAGGCATAGTGCCATATGATTGACATGTTGTGTTAGATTTTGCTCATCTAGCTGGAATATCACTTTTCACTACCTCAATTTGAGACCATGAATTATGATTCGATGAATGGACATCATCGCCATCCCTTCTACTACATGTCATTGTTAGTGTCATAAAAGTAAGTGTAATTTTGTAGCACTCCTATTTCCTAACCTTATCAAGAAAAAAAGAAGCGCTTATCAAACCAAATACTAGCCATTGGCGAAGTCAGACTAATATGGGGTAAAAAAAATCGAATATTTCGAATCAGGGTGTGTTTGGTATATGTGGCAATAATTCTTCAAATTTATTTTGAGTAGATAATGCACTAATTAGCGAAGTAAATCGTCGAATATGTTACACTTTTTTCAAAACAATATGAGATAAATAAAAAAGATTCGAATATATTAAATGCATCTGTCTTTTCCATAAGCCAAGGCAAGTTCACTTTGTCAACCATGACATGGAAGTTTTAGGCCTGGAACCAATAGTCCTTTGTGAGTTTTTGGTGCTGGAAAACCTTAATTATACTAAGAGTGACAGTTTACCAAAATTGTCATGCTGAATTCTACAAACAAATTAAAGATCTAATAAACACACGATAGGTGACCTTCCAAAATTCCGTCGCACTCCGTATTAATTAGCCAGGTTTGGTTAGGTCAACTATGGCCTATAGAATCTTCAAGCCCCACACATGCATATCCCCCTACCCTATCAACATCGCTTGATTCATCAATTATCAAAACTCAAACCTAGGAAGAGAGTTACCTAACCTCAGGACTTATAAAGATATAGATATACATACAGGATCAAGTTTTATTTTGCCGTTTGAATTTAAGGCACTCAATGCATAACAACCCTACCATTTCTTTATGGTTTAAGAGGGACAGAGACAAGATAAGAATTTTTTTCTAAGGATGATATAAAAAAGCGTTAATAGCAGAGTCTTTTTAGTTCTAATTTAATAGCACAGTCGAAATTTGGTGGCAGTTCTCATGAAATTAATCTTTATTGGGTATTTCATCCCCTAGTGGGAGTAAAGATATACGAGAAGAACTGGACCAGGAAAACTGCTGTTGTAGTCTGACATAATATTAGCTCCATGGCCATCCATTATATTTAATTATGGTATATATATATATATATGTGTGTGTGTGTGTGTGTGTGACATCATTCAGGTCCTGAATGGCCAAATGCACAGTCGGTTGCAGAAGCACCCGCTTATGGATCATCTCAGACTACTTCAGGCGAGTGTTGATGCTGTAGTCTTTTCATGGTGCTATCGAGAAGCGAATCAAGCTGCTGATTACCTTGCACGCCTGGCGCTCACAGCTGCGGCAGATTTCACGACCATGATGGATGCTCCCAGGAGTTTACGACGTGTTTTGCATGTGGATACTCAGTCAATGCCTGCTGTAACTTAGTTTTCTCTGCATCTCGATGTAACCAAAAAAAAATTGGGAGTTAAATACCAACTATTACCAAATCCGAAGAACCAAAAACCGAAAAGCCGATTAGGACTTGCTGTAAAGTCCATGTTTCACACAGTTTTGCAAATGAGAAGTCAAGCAATTTTGTGTAAAGATACCAACAATTCATTTTCTATATATAATAGCAATATATATATATCTCATTTCATACGAACGAAAGCCATACGCTTCAAAAGACTTTGTCAACGGCAGAGTCAATGATACTCCAACTCCAACTCTCCAAGGGGTGTTAGTCTTTTGATCCAAATCAGGAATCATTTTGATGATGATTCAAAGTCATTTTGACATTAATTTTATCATTACGTTCCATGTAAGGCGAAAGCCATTTGCTATCATGACGTTAATTTACTTTCTGATCGCGGCAAATCGCTGCTTAAGTGTTTTTAACAACGTTTATTAATCAATAAAAGCCATTGACTTTAAATAACTGCAAAGGCCAAACTAAGAAGCCAAATACGATGGCCCTCCAAAGGAAAGAAATACGCACCGAAAAAACATCACATATGAGCGCGACTAAAGGCAACAAGGCTTATGGACAAAATTGTTCGATCACATATCAGCGATGAAAACAACGAGCTTCAACCAGAAGTGATCCATCAATTAATTCCATGGTTAGCATTTAGCAACGGATAAGTGGGTAAGTTTGCATTTGACTACTACTGATTAGGGCTAGTTATGATTCTTAACTTTATGATTAGTTTCTACGTGGTGGTTACACATTACACACGCTGTTTCCTCTGAGATCATACTCACATTGCCCTTTTCACCTAACCCACATTCTATAGCTATTTCCAAGGCTAAAGACAAGCATTACTACATTGCCAAGTCATAGTTGGTCATGTTAAGTAAGAGCATTAAGTTATTAATTGTGATTTGATTGCCCAGTTGTTCAGTTGTGCTTCCTTTACTGTGTTGTACTTTAGCCCCCGTTCTCTAATTAGCTACTCTCATGTTAATTATACCTTTGTCCCCGTTGATAAAATCTACTTGGCTTGTTGAAAAATAAAAAAGAAAAAAAGAAGTTTTAATTCATAGCTATCTCTACGCATCTAAACTTCAAACTTAAACATGCCTCTGCAGCTTTTCCTGTTTTACATATATACAATTCTTCCACTCTACACAAAAGGTAGAGTTAATATAGTCTGTTTTTCCTAATTAATTAGCAGAATAGAAACAACACGTAAACGAAGATTAAAGAGCTCACATGTTGTAGAAATAACCTTAACACCAAAAATTACTACCGAGTGATGTATAAAGGAAAAGCACCACCAAACAACCTAAATGAAAATTATGTCTCTGTAGTCTGTACACAAAGGTGGGAAAAATTCTACAGAGCCCATGCAATATTGGGCTCTAATCCAACTTGAGGCCCACAAACTATCCCAACATCTTCTTACAAGTTGCGATTGACCCGGTAAACGTAAACTGAATCACCCAACAGGCCTATAGTATTATGGGCCTATAGTATATCAATGCAAATTCTATAGCAAAAAAAACCATATTGAGCCCATAAATCCAGTCCTAATTGGATCCAAAGCTTTGACTTTGAAGTTTTACCGCATAAATCAAAGCCCAATCGGTACTCAATCGAGACGCCTAGGCGATTTCTAGGCCATGTCAAGCACTCAAGCTACAGTTCATCGCTGCCTTCTTGGGCTTTTACGTTCCACCTTATCTGGGAAAACACAAAACAATGGAAGTGGTTCTCTCATTCCTCTCTCACCAAACCAATGTAGCAATGCTTGGTTCAACTGATTCTGCAGTTGTTTTAGTAAGGTCTTGGGTTCAATTTTGGTGAATGGGGAATCAACCTGACTCACCCTTTTGATCTTTCACTCTTAATTCCCCTTGTACTTCACATGATTTTACTCTAAAGCTGCCATTCATTTTGGAAGACATATGCCAACAAACAAGAAGGAAGGAATATACAAGCAACCATATTTCCAAAGTTTTAACCATATTAACTTCACCTTGGCTTCTGCAGCCGAGTGGAATGCTTATCTTTCTTTCCATGTCAAAAAATGATGATTCTACGAAGCAGCACTGTTTTGATTCAACTTGATTCAATAGTATATACCATTCACTGTCCCATTTTGGGCAAAAATGCAGACGATTAAACTCCCTCTAGGCCCTTACAAATGATTCCCTCCTCAATAGAAGCTAGAAAGTCTTGGGTATAATCAGTACGAGAATGATTATTGATGACAGGTCTTATTCCAGTTTCCATGAATCAATCTTATCACTGGGTCTATCGCATCAACAAATAGCCTCTCCTCTGTGTGCACCCTTTTTGCCCACTTCTTTTCCCTTTTGCCTCTTCTTCAATGCCAATTAACTCTTATCAACTGTGTCCACCGTTCTTTCCCCTATGTGTTACCGCTGCTTTTTAACATGTCACGGCAATCATGTTCCTAGCTAGACCAAACTAAATAAACATTTTTATTGGTTTACTTATAGTGTGCCTCTTTTAAAAGATTTGGAGAATCTATGCGCGCTTATAGCATCATGAGTGGCTATCCTGTTGAATTCTGATACAATAACATGAAAGAAGCCGCCCTCCATCCATGTAATAATGTCATCGCACTAAGTAAAGAGATATAATACATATATCAGTATTTTTCAATTCTCATTGATGAGACGAATGGGTTATCACATGCTCTTTCTCCCTGTGTTTTCCAAAAATAAATTTTTTTATGACATATATGATACCTTCCATTGATTATGACCCCAAGAGGAATCCCTTCGCCATCAAGTGATATTGCCACTAAACCAATAACCATAACAAAAGTCAAACCCAATAACATATGCTTTGTTTTGCACAGCTCGGATCGGTGGCGCCCAGTAGCTAGGGAAAAAAGTTGTATATATGTACCACACAAGTATTTTACCTTATTATATGAAATCAGAAAGGATTACAAAAGATGCAATTTTAAGTTTTTAACATTAAAACTTCTTTCCAAACCATGCCTTGTAATATTAGAGGAACCAAAATTCAAGGGAAGGGAAAGAAAAAGTGATTCAGGTAGTACAACAAACCCAACTTGGCCTTTGACCAATGTAAAGAGAAATGTTTCAGTTTCGGCCAAAAATTCAGACCCAAGGAGGAGGATCCTAAGCTGCGAGTTGCTCATGTTTCATGCCCATTGTTTCTACTTTCAACAACCCCACAATCTGGGTCTACTGTAGATTTTGATTTGGTATCAAAAAAAAAAAAAAAAATGGGACACCATTATATAATTTCACTATGATGTACTCATGTACACATATCCATAGCATGCGGTCAACCCTTTATGTAACATGACAAATGACATCTATATAAAATTATCACCTTCGTTTTCGGAGTTCCTATCATATAACTAATCTGTTCCCCTCCAAAAAAAATCAAACTTAATTGTATTTGTTAGTATAAAATATGCCCAAAAGCAATGGTGCCAAAATTTCGCAATCTCATGACGTGCCGTGCCGTCACAGTTACTACAATGCTCCCTTGACACAGAAAGTCTAAAATAACACGTTAAACAAAGGAAATTATTTGCATGATCAGGCATGTAATTCCGTGAGAATAATGCAGCACCATAGTAGAAGGAGCATAAACAAATAAACAATTTGTGAATCAGTACTCCTTTTTATACAACCAAAAAAAAAAAAATAAGCGTTTTAGATCAGGCTACACACTGTACTGCCACATAAGTAGCTAGCAATAACATGCTAAAAGAAACTGTTTATCCAAATCAATGAAGTGTATGAATAAATCTTAACTATGGGGTAATTGCAATTTCTAAATTTGACAGGTATACATAATCATACAAAACTCCAAGCAAACATGGAATTCTTTTTTTCTTTTTTTTTTCCTTCTTTGGAAGAAATAATAAGATGATTACATGGACATATATGAATAATACAAGAAGATCATATGCAACAAAATGAACCTCTCTTTCAATGGTGCAAAGGGTTTGGACCGGTTGGAACAAGCCGTTTTGCAACACCATATCGGGGATCAATCTCGTCACTTGCCGGTGACCCTTGATGCACCGGAACTGTATGCCTATGGTGGTGATGATGCCGGTGGTGCCGGTGATTTTTCAGGAACGGACTGAAGTCAACGTTTCTGGCCAGCATTTTTCTGCCGCTCAAAAGTTGATGAAGAGATTGAAGAGATGCATTATTAGGGTGAACACTATCGTCTTTGGAGAAGAAATTACACCAGCAATGAAATAATAGGAGGAAAAGAGAGAACCAAAGAATGGTACTAAACAAATGCGGGAATCTCATGGCCATGGAGGGGGATGATGACGATGATGATTAGGAAAAGGAACACCAGAAGAGATTGCATGGAGAGAGAGACGCTATAATTGGAGAGATAAAAAGAGAAAGAAGACTGGGGTTTTAGGAGGAGGAGGAGATGGAGAGGATTGCAAGACTGACAGCTTGAATGTGCTATAGCTAGACTAGCACAAGAAATGTTGCACAAAGTTGACATGGGAGTGTGTTTGCTTCCATGAGACTCTGGGTTTATGCTAGTTTATTTATTGTTATGAGAGAGACAGAGAGAAAGAGAGAGTGGTGTAATGTCCAGCAGATGCGGAGAGGGGAGCAAAATTGTCGACCATTCTTCTCCCAATGAAACTTCCTTTGCGTTCAAGCAACTATAGGCCATTAAAAGCACAGATTGTCAAACCCCGAATTATATATTGAGATGACCGGGAGGAAGACCGAAGTAAATAATTACATTTTAATATCCTAAATAGAACTACGCTTCTTGTGCCTCTACATATAAAGGTATTATATGTGTATGCGTACATGAATGTGGATATATGAATATAAAAGAACTTACGAAATAAACCAAGAACTTCCTAAAAGTACCAACGCGGAGTGGTGTGTGCCTATTGGATTGAGGGAAATAAAGTAATAAACACTATTCATGTAGAGTTGGTGCAATGGTGCGTGCAATATAGGGTAGTTGGAAATTAATGGTTACTGTGAGTTTCCAGTTAAGTTCAATACCAAAAGCAACTTTGGTGACCCTTGTAGTTGTTTTATACTTTTATTTCATTATTGGGAGGAACCCGTGAATGGAAGAAAGCTGACATTGATGCTGTTCATATGACTCCCAGATTGGTCCGTCGACCTCCAATTGATGACTTGTGACACTATTAAGTTTCCAATTGTAGTGGCACAAGACTTAAGGTTAATTAGAAGGGTAATTTGTTTATTAGTTTGTTAATTATATTGTATTAGAAATCTTGAAGGTGATCCAACCCAAGCGCACGTTACGCGGATGAGAGCAAAAGGTTTCAGGTTTTTCAGGTCTCGAACCAATCTGATGTACCTTCAAGTTCACACTATTGAACAACTCAGCTTGCCAACAAAATTCCAATTAAAGGATGCAATATTTTTTTTTTTTGTCGCAAACATATGATTAAAGGATGCAATATTATTCCTAGTTAATATATAGTTGTGTATTTGAGTTGCGTTGACTTTAGCATCACGAAATAAGTCGTGGCGTACGAGCCCCATAACGTGTTCCAAAGCAAGCAAATGCGCTGTGATGGTTCAAAATCTATCTTTTTCTCTTAGATAGGACTGATGCTGGTGCTAACACACCATTAGACACGAAGAAGTGACGAGTGGAATTAATCTCTCATCTTATTTGTCTTTTCAGGAGAGCCTTAAGTGTTAAACTAGAATGCCGTTGACCTGAACGTTCTTTTTTGTCTCTTGGTGCTTCTTACTATTGCATTGATGGAACACTTTTGCCCAAGAAAAAGTTTAATGGAAGAAATTTGATTCCCAAGTCCTTGTGCAAGTTGCGAAAGTTTCTCTCTTTTATGGCATATTCTATGTGACCAAATTCATTTGAGATTTTTGTACGGAACTCCTTTCAACCAAAATGACTTTAATGAATGAATCCTCGCCAAGTTCACCTAGATTTTCATGACTCCACGTATACATATATATTTGAGAGCCCCCCTAGGACAAAGATCCATCATGGTTGTTCGTGTATGCACTAGCTCCAACGGCGGGTTGAAGTTGAACTACCATTTACATTTCTTTCTCTCACGTCGTGAGACTTTCCTTTTCTTCAGGAACTGGAAATGGAGTTTGAATGGCATTTGCAAAGTGTGAGACCGGCCAGGCTCTTGAAAGGATAGTTTATTGGTTCTTCTACTATGTACTACCATATAGGTGACCGAGTTCTTTTACCTTTGGTTTTTCATTTGAACAACGCAGCCCTTTCACTTTCACCATCTATACAAAAATAAAGCTTAAATCTGATAAATCAAATGGGCCGTATAGTTTAGCTGAAGCTAATACACACGCACATCTCAATCCAAGTATACTATTTTTTTTTTTTTTTTTTGAGAAATCCAAGTACACTATTTTGGGTGAACCGTTCCATGTGAAGTTTCAAGAGAGTGGTTGGCCATCACAAGAAAAATGATTGTTACCGACTATGCATCGAAAGTCAACTTACTCACTCTTACACCCTTTAAAACACAAGGCATCCCCACCAAACACCAAAGAGTGTCTCCGTTTGAGTTCCGGCACTCGAGTAGCATCCAAAGGGAAAGACAGGACACTCGGTCACTACTCATGTACTGGAAAAAAAAAAAAAAATAGTAGGCCCATTTGAGAGTACGGCTTGCGGGTTCAATCCATGTTGGCGTATCGCGTTTCACTTGGGCCGGCAAGACTCCGTTACAGTATTGGCGGGCACGTAAATACTTTGAGCAATTTATAAGACAAATGTTTGAGAGTACCTATTTACAGTTCATGCTCGTCGCCAATTTGTAAACATCCGTACCATTAAATTAGCACAAAAGTTGTGTGCAAAAATCCAAACATCCAACACCGAAGGGAGGATAGCCTATTTTACTGTGTTTAGACTAGAAAAGGAAGTCTAAAGACTAGGCAATAAGTTCCACAAGTTTTAGTTGTCATAAGCTTGCTTTGCATTCTTGAGTCTCAAACTCTCTACCAACCAATACGGAAAACATAGATTTACAAGTTAACTAAAATATAACGCCGAAGTTACTCTTTCGTTAAAAAAAAAAAAAAAAAAGTTGCGTTCCTCTTTCAATGATTTGGTCCTTGATCCGTACTCGGATCTCAGAAAAAAGGGGGGGAAATGAAATGCGTATATAGGGAGAACACTTGAAGGCATCTCCACTATAAGTTGATGTCAAATTTGGAAAGAATTGTAGATTGGATACGAAAGCTGATGAGGAATGTTATCAAGTTTTTACTCAACCTTCTTCCCAGTCTATGTCATCATCGTCCTCTGGTGAAGCATCTGCTTCGACATTCAAGTCATTGATCTTGAAACCTTCTCCTGTGTTACCTGCAACATATTCACACAGTAAAACCCAAGAAAATTACATAAATTACAAAGAAAAAAAAAAAAGAAAGGCAGAATTTGGTCCATGGGGAGCAACCCATCATTAAAAAAAAAAAAAGTAAATTTCCTCTAGAGTTCCTATTTTGATATTTGTAAACCCATAGGCAATCCAAAGGCCAAGGCATCTAATTTGGTCAATGTTGCTTGTATTACTGATGCGGCTTGATATAAACAAGAGTGAGTCCCCGATATTAGGCTATAGGGTCTACGCCCTCTTCAATTCTCTATAAAGAAATCCTTGATTGACTATGCATGCCAATAGCATCATACGACAATCATATACAAAACCAGTATAGGATTAGACTGAATCAGACAAGATGGAAAGAGAAGCAACGGCATCTTCCAAAACCCATATAACATGAAAGGTGAACACACCATGCAATGGCTTCCCAAACTTACCTCCAGTTGGAGCCTCTTCCCAATCAACATCATCTTCCTCATCCTCCTCTCTTTTGGACTTCACACCCACTTGACGATTAGAAGGAGACTCTGGAAGGGCATTGGAGCTGGATGTCTGTGACAACTCCTGCTGTTTCTGACGTTGCTCGAACTCTTGTTGTCGTTGCTCAAGCAAAGCAGTATAGTAAGCTTTAACATACTCATCCTGTCATAAAATGGAGGCACCTTAATTCGGACTATCGAAAGTATATTGAGAAGAAAAAGGGACGAAAACCAGTTCGACATACATAAGAGGCAAAAAGCTACAATCCAGATACCTGTATACTAGTCTTATCATCAGTTTCAACGGAGGACTTTTTGTCATCAGTGAAGGTTGTAGCTGATGAACTGCCATCCATCTTGGCTTCCTCCCTCACCTCACCACGTTGCTCTTTTGTAAGGTTCATCCCCTTCTTTATCATCCATGGTGGTAAAACTTTAAGACCTGTACTTCCGTTTCCAGATTTGGTATCCTCTTCCTTGCCGTCAACACCAGAGAAGGCAACTTCAACCTGCATAGAGAAAGGATGAGTCATCCCATAAAATCACAGGATCCCAATTTAGAAGAGAGACCCAATCACTTTAAGGAATATAAAGATAATAGGAAACAAAGAGATAAAATAAAAACTGCAGGAAAGAATGAATAAGGAGATACCTTTTTCTAAAAAATATAGAATTAAAAATAAAAACGAAAAGCGCCTTTATCATGTTTGGTACCAAAAAAAAGTTGACAGATACCAGTGACCACCAGGAAACCTTAACAAAAGCAAAAAGTTGACAGATACCAGTGACCACCAGAAAACCTTAACAAAAGCAAATTGTAATCCCACCGCTAATAATGGAGCAACATCCAGTATCATGGCTAAAGAAATAACTTTCTGGGTACATGAACTGAGGTAGTAAAATTGGTATCTTTGGGAGCTTGAATCAACTTCTTTCACAGGGGCAGGCTTCAATGTGAAAAGCACAAAACAATGACGGGCATTAATTTACAATAAGTTTTTTGATTAACCAGCTTGATGCTGGCCTCCGTGTTACCAGGACAAAAATCTGGAAGAACGATTCTCCTAGCTATAAGTGCTTTTGATAACAATTAAAATGGCAACAGTGCTGCTTTTCTTGTACAAGTCGACACATGAAGCTTCAGAACCAAAAACCACATGGTATATGTTACTTGCCAATATCAGGAAAAAAAAGGGGGGGAAAGAGCATATATGTGCTGTAAGAACGGCCAAGATTACTTATGGCCAGGTGTTTACAACATTTGAAATAAGAAATAACTTTGAGCACAATGTCAGGACACTACACACTAGATGCTTATAACTCGCCATAAACAGCACAAGAGTGACAAACTGAGAATCAAACTCAAACATTAAAGTTCCAAGCATGAAGCATATGATGAAGACATTACCCGATGTTCTCCAGGAAGCGGCATTGGTGTTCCACCATACCCTTGGCCAGATCTCGAAGGATCATTGGGATTATAATCACCATTAGCTGCACGTCCAGCCGCACTTGCTCGAGCTTCCCACGCTTGAAGATTTCCAAATTCAGGAACAGGTAAATCTTTCACCCTGGTAAGTTGTTCCATCAATGGCTTAAGTTGTGTCTGCAGCCATTTCACCTTGTTCACTCATACAGGAATGAGCAATTGCAAACAAACTTAAAAATACCAATAATCTGCAACAGTTCACATGTAACATGAAGTTGAAGGGTGAAATCATGTAACATCCTACTTCATGGAATTCTCTAGCTGCAAAACTAGCACCAATATCTAAATCGAGAATCTATATCATTGTTTCATCACATCCCATAATAGATAGGAAGTCAACCAGAGGAGCGCGAACAAGATTTCCTCACTGAACAAGTAGAGCAACAATCACTCACAACCAGCATGCCACCATGCCGATGTATATGATTTCTTGATGTCAATTTATTCCACTGTTGGAGTAACTACTCAGTAGAAAACAAAGACTAATGCAGGGAGTAAACTCTAAACTCAGAGTGACGCGTTAGTATCATCAAATGGAATAAGGTGCAATACTAGCATAATTCAACTCCTCCATGTGAAAAAGGTTATAGCAACCAATGTTTAGATGAAACAACAGTAGACCTTCTTGTATAATGCATCTATCGTGACCCCTGAATTAAGTTTTGTGACCCCTGAATTACGTTTTTTAACCGGCACAACCAACTCAAAAGGAAAAACCATAACAAAGTATCCAACCTCCATTTTGTCGAGCATGTCTCTTAATTTCTCACGCCGCCTTCTCCTTGCATTATCATCTCCATCTCCACCTTCTTGGGCAGCTAGCTTGTCACTCTCAGCCACAAGTATCCCATTACATTTTTCACAGTGGAAAAATTCATCGGTCGCTGAATAAATACTAGGAGCATCCAACGCAGTGTATCTAATTGCAATACATGAGGAAACCAAAAAAAATTACAGACGACATGCATATCAGATATATGCACAAAAATCACAGAATGACCTCAATACGGACCTTTTTGTACAGGCAGGACATACATACACTTGGACAGTGTTCTTATCCTCCAGTTCATCCTTCAACATTGTCCTCATACGGTGCAGTCTGTACCTAACAACATCATAAATCTGGAATCCAAAACTTGTATTAGGCATGTAACTAGTTAAAAAAAAAACGAATAACAAATAACCGGAAGAGATAGAGAGGGGAACCTGCGCATAATCGAGACAACAGTAAGAGTGAGTGTGCAGCTTAACCTTTTCTTCTCCCTCTTTTGTAACTTGACCGTCAACCGTTGCAGCTACTGCAGCACTATACATCTTCGCCCCCTTCGCCGTCTACACCAAATCAAGTAAATAAAGCCACAGCTAAGACAAGTAACATGCCATCGTCTAATCGATTAACTGAATCCCCGTATTATTCCAACTATCTCTTCGTCCATGATAATCGATTTAACTCAAAACGAAACCCTAACACACAAAAAAAGCAATGCGGACCTCTTTCCTGTGGTCCCGAGTGATCAGTTTCTCTTCCTCGAAAAGCCGAAGAGTCCGGCGAAGTTGCTTCGAGTGTAACTTCAAATCCTTGGCCAAATCGTCTTCTCTGATCCATTGCCGTCTGTTATAACAGACAAACGATCGTTTCTATCCATCAACAAAATCTTTCAAAAGGAAAACAAAAAAAAAAAACCGTCTATATGTTTTCCCTAATCGTTTTCTGATCCAAGTTGGAGAAAAGAAGAAAACCGAAACCTCGTGAGGGCATCCAGGACCACCACGGCGATTCCCCGATTGTCGCTGCGCCCCGTTTTGGGCTGGTTGTCCCCTTTTGTGGTTACGTCATCGTAAAACGCTCTTGCGGCGAGCTTTACCAGCCTGCAATTTTATTGTTTGTTTTGATTAATTTTGAAGCAATATGAGAAAACAGCAATCCTTAGTAATCGAATCGATTAGGAACTTTTAAGCTTTTGACAAACTGAGTGAATCGGGAAGGTTCGTTTACCGATTGAAAGGCTCGACGCTGTAGCTCATGCTACTGGAGCTTGAAGTTGGCGGGGTTTTAACAGGTTTTTTAGTCAAAATTAGGGTTTTGATATCACTGACAATTGCATTAGTGTCTGTGTAGGCGAAGATTTGGGAGCGAGGGAGGGAGAGCGAAGGAGACACGGGAAACCTTTCTCTGTGGTTTGGCCCTCTGCGTGAATGCGAGGTGTATTATTACTACATATAATAGTGCGTTCCAAGAATTACCACCGCCTTTCATTTTAAAAAAAAAAAGAAATCACTACCGCCTTTCATTTAAAAAAAAATATACCACCGCCTTTCATTAAAAAAAAAAAAATTACCACCACCTTTGGTTCGTAAAAATGAAAAAAAAATCTAGTAAAAAACATAAAGCAAGTTTATTAGAAAAAAAATTATTATTAGAAAATTTTTTTGGTTCCGGCGTCTGGAGCTTTGCCTCGACTAATCCGGATTCGACTCGGATTATGCACCTGGGTATGGTAGATAAATCTTCCATTGGATTTTTTTTGCATATACTAGGACTCTAGCCCGACACTTCACTAAAGTAGAACCAAGTCGTTTACCACTTGGACCAATCCCACTATTAGTCATGTTTATTTGAAATTCAGTTTGTATCGAATGGTTTTAATTCACATTTCATTCCAACTTTGAAGCAAGTGTTTATAAGTTTGATATTTTAACTTAATAAATAAATCCCATAGTCTTTAAAGAATCTATGCACCATTTCAGATCATAGTCAAACCTTCGTTATAAAGGAGACGTTAATTCATAAAACTTGTTGGGTCCTAGTTATTAGGTCCGACCGGCTAAGCCAACCTAAGCTTGAGATAAAAAGCTCTCTCGGAGAAGTCATTAGCACCGGGTTCCAATAAATCTTTTTTGATAAATAGGAGATATTTTTTTTTGGTCAAGTAAATAGGAGATATATTAAAAGCCATTTACAAAGTAGCTAGTATAACCGTAGATTAACCAGGACGTAGGATAGCGATCCTCTTGATGAGGGATCTGTTATTGAAGGAATATGCATAATTTGATCAATTATCCTGAAATTGTTTCCATAACCCGCAACTTAAAGAACACTCGACAATTAGTAGAAAAAATCGTCCATGCTAACACCCAAATCTTGAAAAACCATCGACGTCGCATGATTTTGCACTTAGACAAAAATGAACTGTTCAAGGATCACCTGTGTGAAGGCCCTCTCCCCGAGGGACCCACCATATTCAGGTATTGTTACATCACATCCCTCAGCCCACACCTTTTCAAGGTTTAATCCTTTACCATGCTGCAGCACTAAGGATTCGAACTCGGGACGTGATGCTTTTTATCCCCCTCAAGGAGAGCACCTTCACTAACTCATCTTCGTATCCCAATAAAATAAAATATAATAATTAAATGAAAGAGATTTACCAAAATACCCTTGAAACCCGGGATACGAATACCGGTGCTTCAGCACACAATCATTTTCCATAGAAATTTATTGACGCCGAGATGTCATAAAATGAAAGAAATAAACCGGCTTAACAAGTCATAAGCCACCACGGCATCACGCCGAAATAACGTCACAAAATTAGACTCCGGCAAAACGCCGATAAAGAAGTAAAACATTTATGACATCTCAAATTAATCCTCATGCAGCGGAAGAAAAAAATAATAATAAAAATCAAGGTAGAAAATAACATGCATATGGGCCCTATGGATCCAATCCGATAGATGATGCACAACTACCTGCTGAAGTATCTGCGTCTGAACTCCGAGTCGAGGATAAGGTGGGAACAGCACGCTAACTAAGGTCTGTAAAACAACGGTGGCGATTATGTGAGTCGCCTACTCAGTGAACATTAAAAGTCTATGTATACATGAAAGTGAAGTCATGCTCGTAGGGTGAGTAGTTCACGAGCACATATACAGCATACAAGCAATATCAGAATCACACACCAACATATAAACACCTTATTGTGTCATTGTCCTTATTATTTAGATTCAATGTATTTTATTATTATTATTATTATTATGGGCCCTCTACTGTGAGTCAAGTCTCGGTAGCGCATCTGATCAGATCCGGGTGTGAAACCCAAGTGTCGAACCTCAGAAGGGGTAGATTCTGAGGTCTAAAACCACCGATAAATCTCGAGTGGTCGCTAGCTACCTGAGGGTGCACTCAGACACACCTAACTGGTGCAAGTCTTCCAGGGGTGCACCTACATCCCCTGGGATACCATGCTAAACAGCATAAAGTGACCCGAGGGTACCCAACCCTCCCTCAGGGCTACCAGCCGACGCCACAGTAGAATTTAATATTTTATTCTTAATTACACTTTTACCTTTCTGTTGAAATACATTATGTTTTCCAGGGATGTGTGAATTCTATGTGTTTTTGTTTCAACCGGGCCTTCGGCCCATAACCACACACTATCACAAAACCTAATACATGTTATATTCCATAACAATTTCTCATATCGAAATTAGGCATGTGAGAACAATCAGGTATACAATTCCAATCACCGCATGCAGCAAAACAAGGCAAATAAACAAACAAACCACACCAACATGCATTCACAAAACATATATATAAAGACTTGTAATGTCACCTCAAAAATGCAGATTATGACTTCTCCCCGTTCTGAGTCTACAGCCCCCGAGGTATCTTCCGTGCCTGAATACCGGTACATAATATAATCACTAAACCAATTTTTTTTTGAAGTTAAAACGTGTATGCATGCTAAAGGTATACTCCAAACGAGTAACTCCCGACCCTAACTATCCGATTATAAAATTCCCGGTCTAAGCCCAAAAGAATATTTTCTCATCAATAACTCCAAAGAAAAGGAATCCAAGGTTCACCGGTCTAAGTCCATAAACAATTCTCAGGCCTAAAGCCCACTAAATCCTTAATCACGAATTCCGGGCCGAGGGCCCACTTTCCTACATTCATATTAACCGATTTTGAAGTTGGGCTTCGAGCCCGTTCTTAAGTCCGTACTTTAATTATCCGTGATTGGCCTTAAGTCCGTATTTTAAGTCCATATAAAACATTCTAAACTTCAAAATGAGATTATTGGGCCTGGGCTCGGTTTTTCCTAAAAACCGTTCTAAGGTTGTTCCCGAGCCCAAGAGTTGATCGGCCTAAGATTCTATTCATGTCGGTAAATCCTCCCGGCCACACACTCTAACTCTCTACTCTCGGTAAACCACAATTCACGTTATATATATATTTATATAAATATGTATTTCGATAAATAATTCATAGTTTACGTACAAGGCATAACCGAGACAAAACATAGATAATTATCGTCTAACAGTCGTAGAACGAGGAATATATCCGTTGGACAGAATCCGAGCCTTCGCGGAAAATTCCCGGGACTCGCCGGAACAGTACGTGCTCGCCGGATTCCGGTCACCTCGCCGGAATTCGCCCAACTGCCAGAAACAACCAACAACAACACGGAAGACACTGCCCACGCTGTACCTGCTCGGGTCCGTGAGACAGCAGCAAGCGAGCCTCAGCCCGAAAACAACACCTCCACTGCAACCACCAACGCCGGCGTCCCACTGCCTGGAGACAACCTGCAACAGCCACGAACCCCGCCACCGTCCAACAACAAACACAACCGACGACAGCGAAATCATCACCGGCAGCAACAACACAGCACAACACCGCCCACACACCCACTAAAAATCACCAACACAAAACCCCCAACAACCCGTTCGATTAGAACCACAATAACAATAATTTAAAAGCAATCGAATGGAAGCGAAGGGAAGGGAGGACAACCGCTTACCGGTTCAAGGTCGACACAGCGGTGACGACACCCGAACTCGAACCTCGAGTTGTCTGCCCAGAACCCGTCAGTGGCCAAACCCGACATCGGTCCTTGTGGTTCAGTCTATGGCGGCGGCAGCTCAAAGAAGAAAAGAAGAAGGTACGGGTGATGGCAGCTGGTGTCGACGAGAGGGAGAAGTGGAAAGTAATGGGTTTCGAGTACCGGCTTGGAAGGGGAAGAAACGGATGAGATAGAGAAGAAAAGGGGAAGAGATGATGGTGTTTGATGCCGTTGGCATCATGTTTGTGGGTGGATCGAGGAGCAATCGTGGGAGGCATGACCGTTGCAACATGATTGAGGGAAGGTAGTGGGAGATAAAGACGTTGTGAGGGACATGGCCGTTGGAGGTGGCGGCGGCAGAGGAGAAGTAACGGGAAGAAAGAAAAAAGAAAAGGGAAGGAGAAAAAAAAAAGAAAGAAGAGAAGAAGAGAAAGAGGACGCGCCCTGGCTGGGCTTGACCTAGCCAGCCAGATGACGTGTCGTCTGGTTTGGCTTGGTCAACCCGCTAGGTTGACTTTTTTTTTAAACCCTAAAACGACGTAGTTTAAACCAAAACTACGATAAACCTCGTGTTGCATCCCGAAACGCGTCTTATATCCGACAAAGCTCAAAAGCGACGTATTATCATTTATAGTTAATAAATCCAATGGAAAATAAATTAATTTTATTTCCATTTCCCAAATCTGAATTTTTTTATAAATCAGAAACGAGAAAAAACCGGGGCGTTACAACCTGATATCTTAGTATAAGAATCAATGAAAAAGGTTTCATTGGGAGCCTACAAAACTCATCTATCGAGATGTATTCATCACCATATATATGCTTTCTAGCATAAAGGGGAATAAAACAAAAACTTCAGAAGACAAAAAAAAAAAAGGCAAGCCAACATATCTAGTCGGCCTAACCACATGGTTCCCCATAACGGTCGAATTTTGCTGAGGAGTGGAAGTCTCAAATTTTCATTGCACTTGCGAAAACTCTTATGCTTTAGAAATCGATGTTGTTGGAATATAAGTGTGAGTGGTGTATCCCACATCGAAGAGAAAGAAGCCAAGTGAGCAACATATAAGTCATGTGGATCCATGTACCCAATACCTTGAGGTTTTGGGTTACAGAGTGGTGTCCACGCATATGGATCTCACTTGAGCCTCGTGTATGGTCTCCCCGAGTTGCAGGCTACTCTCGCTTCTCAACACGTAGCAGCGGAGCCGATGGTTCGACTGGGACGAAATGGTTTGCGACATGGTGACGCTCCCGTGGTTGCTACCTCCATGTGGAAAGAAGAGTGGTTGGTCTCTTGGTCTAAGCACCGGTGGAGTTGTAAGGCGTGGCTCCGGATAAGAGTGGTATCGACAGACTCATACTTCTGAGTGGTTTTCCTGTCTCGGTCTCCCCGATTTGCGGGCTACTCCCGCCTCTCAACAGATGTGTTGAAGACCATATGCTCCAGTGCAAGAAAGGGGGCTACTATTTCACTACCAAGAACTGACCAGACACAACAAGATAGGTTTTAATTCCATGTACTTCACACTCTTTTCAACATCCATAATCTCTTCCTCGATTCCCCGACATTCCAAGATCCAAAATTTGATAAGCGTTATTTTCGCTCATCTTAACCGATCCAGATTTTTAACTCAACTGGTTTGGTGCCTCTAAAACCAGTGAGGTCGTGGCGGGTTCTCAAGTTTCGCAAGTTTTTCGGCCTAGATCCAGTTTTGGCCGGGTTGAACCAATCATTTTTCATGCGAGATCAAAAAAAAGAAGTCTTCCTTCTTCGACGTTGCAACTTAAAAGGATTTTGTGAAACTTAATTCTTAAACTAATCGAACCACCCTCCCTTATTAAGTAGTGTCAAAAATCTATTCGTACTTTTTTACATTTTCTTGGTGAATAAGGAGCAGTGACTAGCATGATTCACTCTCGAACAAATTGTAGTTGCTCAAATTCTTTTTTGGATGCCACAAAAGTGTAGAAACGAGCATATGTTTAAATTACTTATTGACATTGAGAGACTTTTGATTGGAGATGGAGAGAAGAGAATAATAAAAAATTTATGCTAAAAAAAAGAGAGAAAAACTAAAAGAAAGAATGTACGGGCATGGAAGATGAGAAGGGTTGGGGAAAAGAATGATGAGAGAAAACAATAGGTAATTTTTCGTATAAGCTAAGTAGTGTTAGGTTTTTGGGCTATAAAAAACTTTTAAAAAATCAAGTTTTTTTTTTGATAATAAAGTCAATCCATTAATTAAGTAATCGGGTACAATAGGGAAAACAACAGAACATCCGCACCAAGTTTACAATAGATAGTGAAGCGCCCCGACCCGTATTTACCGTACACAGTAAACACGTGCCGGAACTGTGACGACCCAACCCAACATGACTCAGCATACGGTGTGTACAACAACAACTCGGCCCCAACGGCCCAAAATAACAAACATCAATAATAATAAAACTGGCCCAATGGCCCAACAACAATAATAATATGCACAGCAGAAGACTTTAACTCACATAAACACTGTAAGCAACAACAATATGGCCCTACGGCCCAACGGCAAAATAAACAGCACAGCGGAAGACTTAACGACTCACAGTGACTCTGTATGCAACCCATGATGCAACTAATGGATCCGAGTCCTGTCCAAGGGATAACGCCGCAGCCTGTCTGGAATGCAATATACCTGAACCACGAATAACTCAACCTACGGGATGAAAGCCCGCAGGTGAGGGGTGAGTCCGAAGTGCCCACCGGGTAAACCCATAAGCAAATATACATATACATACACCGTAACTATTCCAAGTCACAACACAACAATTAACCAAGGTTCTCACGAACCTTAAATACAAACTGGTGATTCTAAACACGCTATTCCAATTTTATTATCAGGGCCCCTATCACAAGTTAAATGATGGCCGTCGCCTGGTAGTTAAGCTAGCTAGCCCGTGGACCCCGCTCTGGTACCTCCACGTAAAACTGGCACAGACAGGGAGCAGGACCAACCACTAACTCTCCCCCAGTGCCTAAAAATAATAATTGGTACAGACAGGGAGCAGACCCCAAGCACACTCTCCCCCAGCACCATAAATCAGACTACCATCTGGCTGTTCCAACATTTAACTGTGACTCACTAGATGTCTAAGTGTATTCAATTTTATTATTTCCTTTTTCCTCGACTAGTTACTACATCTCTATCATCCAACCATTATCTCATTATCCCGAGCAGGCTCGCAGCCTCTCCGCTCGTCTGGATAATAACCAATACCAAACTGTCATCACATAATAGTACCCCCGGTACTCAACTCACACAATTCTACAGTCAGCAACTACAATAATCTTACTTATATCCACAATCCCAACATCATCAATTATATCAACAGCAACAATAATTTCAACAACATTAACGGCAACAATTATCAACTTAATACCTCACACAACAACCATACACTGTCACAAGGCTTCAACACCAGCAATGTCACATATAGTCAACAACTCAACAGTAGCCATATTCACAACAACATCGATGGCAACAATTATCAACATAATTCATCACACAACAAACCATACACAGCCACAAAGTATCATACCAACATCATTGGACTCAGTAAACAAACAGCAACTTGATATCACGGGATGTAAATAAATATTTACTTAACCTCACCTTAGCCGATTATCAAATACGGAATCCTCAACAGGTTCCAAAGCCGGTTCCACAGGAACTGCTCGATATCATAACCTATACAACAAAACAACATGCTCACATAAATGCACATAATTGGTATGCTATGATGCCAAACTGCGTAATAAACCCATCCCTGTTCTTATCCGATATTATTATCTTTTACCGAAAATATTTACCGTACGGATATCCAAATATAATTTCGGTACCATACTTTAATCAAAACTCTTTTTCAAAATATATTTTCATAAAATAACTATAATTCCCAAAATAATAATTACTATAATTTTTCTGAAAATTATAACATATGTATATATTTTCCATAATATTTCCATAGAAATTATTATACTTTCCAAAGTATAGTTTCCTATTATTATTATCTTTAGAAAACTCCATTTTTTTAGAAAATATAACCATATAATTTATTTCCTGATAATAAATACGAATTTATAAATACACGTTTATATTTCCAAATTATTCTCGTATGCATATTTATTATTTATTTTCTACATCTCATATTTCCCCAAAATATTTCCAATTAAGTCATGTTTATTTTATTTTCCAAAAATTATTTAGTGTCAGGAAATAATTATTTAAAACCAGAGTATATCTTGTTTTATTATTTATTTTATTTATTATTTTTTTTATTTTTTTTAAAAAAGGCTGGCCTGTGAACAGTATCGGCCCAGATGAACAGTATCGGCCCGGATAAACAGTATCGGCCCGTGCACAGTAACAGACCTGTGCACAGTGCAGCCCGTGCACAGTAACAGGCCTGTGTACAGTGCGGACCGGCCCGTGTACAGCACAGGTCTTGGGCCAGACCGAGGACCCGTCGGGTCAACCCAGCCCGACCCGCGACCCGGTTGCAGAAGACGGGTTGCGTCTTCTTCCTTGGGATTACCTGCAACTGTCGTGGCGTGATGAGGCAAGGTGGCACGCGGGGAAGCAGCGGACGGCTGGTGCAAAGGCAGGGCGGCGTCGTGGCGGCGGGAGGTGAGCTTGCTCGGGTCGGTGGTGGTGGTTGTTTGCCCGGTCAGTACACGCGAAAGTGGCGGCGCGACAGTGGTCGTCCCGGTGGCTGCAGCGGCGAGTGAGGGAGGGAAGGCTGGTGGTGGACGTCTCGGTGTTGAGGTACAGCCGTGGTGGTTTCGTAGTGTGCAGGCGCGACGGCTTGTCTCGACGGTGACGGAAGCGAGGAGGAAGACGAGTTGCAGGCATGGTGATGAGCTCGTGGCGGCGCGAACCGACGACGACGGGGACGGAAACGATGCAGCAAGGAGGCAGGCAGGGGAGCATGGTGGTTACTGGCGCGATGGAGGTGGTGTGGCGGCGGTTTGGTCGTGGTGTTTTGGTCGCGGGAAAAGAAGGACGGAAGAGGAGTTGGCGGGTTTTTGATGTGCATGGGGGTGCATGGAGTGGCTTTTTAGGCAGTGAAGGGGGTGCAAGACGACGACCAGCTTCACGGGCGAGCTTCGCGAGTTCACGGGAGAGGCGACCGAAACTCACGCGGGAGCAGGAAAGAAGAAAAAGAAGAAAAGAAGAAAAGAAAAGAGAAAGGAAAAAAAAAGAAGAAAAGGGAAAAGGCAGGGGCATGATCGTCCTTTCAACTTTTCCATCCCGAGTCCAAAAATACAACTTGGGCTCGAAAAATCCGATTAATTTCCCTGATCATCGTCCAAGTCTCGGAACTGAAAACCGAGGCTCGGTTAGTTGCAAAGGAGGCTCGGAAGTCCCGAGTATCCCTCGGAAAATAGTTCCGAGGCTCGGTTAACGAAAGAACTCCAAGACGTTGTATATCCTCAGTGGTCGAAACGAAGCTCGGTTACTCCCGGTAAAACTCAGAAAACTTGGTGCGGTAGAATTCTCGATTTACAGCGGTAAAATTTTATTTACCGTTGTAAGAGTTAAAACAACTCGGTAAAATCGCAAAAATTTTACCCGGGTCGTTACAGATATAACTAAATCTATCACAATTAATTGGGTGAACAAATCTGGTGCTAGCAATCCTATCACAGAGTATTCTAATAAAAGACCTGGATCCCTTTACAGATAAAGACAGATAATGTTCTACAAGTCTTGAAAAATGGCTTAAACACAAGCCTTTGAAAACACAATTCTGTTTGCACTGTGCTCTTTGAAACAGCAAGAAATCAGTGAAACCTGAAGGACATGACAATCGAATCCCCTAACAACTACCATGAGAAGCACAGTGGATATAATGGGAGCAAAAGAGAACACATCAGCACTGAGTGAAATCCATAACCACAACTCACTGATTAATAGCATCTTTACCTTCACACCTTGTTCCTCCCCCCTAGCCTTTAAGGGAAACCACCGGAAAGGAAGGCATGAGTGTTGGGTGAGGATAGAGAAGGTTGGAGGGGGTGGTATCCTGGGTGGGGGTGGGTCAGCCGGATAGATCCAAGATGAAGAGGCAAAGCACCATACGGTGGAAGACGGCGATGAAGATGGCAGTGGTGGTGGTGGTTTAGATCCAGAAGCACAGAAGCAGAGAGCCCCATTAACCTCTCTAATATGGATAAAAACTCCAAAACAGGAATAGAAGACCTCATCCAGAGATAGACAACCCAAAACAAATCTAACCTAATGGATAGATTTGTTTGAGAACAATTATTCATCCACATAAAGAAAAGAAAAAGTATAGAAAAAGTATAAAAAGCTAGAAAAGAA
Organism: Turnera subulata; assembly: GCA_028386065.3. Lineage (NCBI taxonomy): Eukaryota > Viridiplantae > Streptophyta > Magnoliopsida > Malpighiales > Passifloraceae > Turnera > Turnera subulata. The sequence continues at coordinate 31,315 of JAKUCV010006569.1, forward strand.
AGGAAAAGAGAGGCTGCCCGAAGGCAGCCACTGGAGAACACCAAACCCTGGTTTTTAAAATACGAATAACTTATCTTGCACTATTTGGCAGGTTTATAATGGCAGCCTTCAAAGTTCAAACCATACATGTTTTCTTAAAAACAAAATTTTGGACTTGCAAAATTTAACAAATTAAAGATATTTTGTTAAAAAATGGTCGGACATCAATTCACCGTGGTCAAACCTCTTATACCACAGCTCCTCAATTCATCGTGGTCGAACCTCTTAACTCTCTACTCACTGTCCCCATTGGGTCATTGAACGAGCCAAGTCTAATAACTTTGAGCTGAGAGGCATCGTCGTCAATACTATTGTTTTCTTTTTTTAGATGAAAAGCTACTTTTTTTTTGTAAGGACTATGTGTATGGTTTTCGAGAATATTTATATGCTAACCAATACGCATTTCATCATTTTTTGTCTGTAACATTATTGTAAATTTTGATTGTACTTTGTATGAAATTAGTTTCTTTGCCGATTTTGTACGTAATTTTAATTTTTTAAACATTTAGAATTCAACCTCGAGAAACTCGATGGGTTAGATCAACTGGTTGGAGTTGATCTAGCTTAATCAAGGGATCTCGAGTTCGAGTATTGGGAACGCAGTACTTTAGGGGCTAATGGCGGCAACGTTTATAGTTCCAATGATGCCATGAGCTGGATTAGTCTGGGTCCATTATTATCCCTTAAAGGTAGGTTGGCCCAAAACACCAGTGCGAAAGCAAAAAAAAAAAATTCAACGTCGAGATTGCAGTCTAATGATCATATGACCAAATTACTCTCCCCTAGTTCATGTTCCCTTTGGAGTCCTTCCACCTTTATATTTTTCATGTTGCTATTTTTTCTGGCTCAGAATTTCTTGATAACACAAAAGTAATTACTAACAGTAACAGAAAATAATTGCTATCAATAAAACAAAAATAAATAAGCAGTACAGTATATATATATATTTTTAACAATAATTGGTACAATCAGGCAGTAGCATTTGTATCGTTTCAGTTTTCACCACCACTCGGGAGAAATCAAATAGCCCAAATGTCAGCCAAATCCACACTCAAATAGCTGTTAATCCACGTGTACGCACCAGATTAAACTATCGCAGCTAGGGCACACCGTCGCCAACCGTGGACCCAAACCCAGAGAAGTCTCCTCACCGCCTCGAAGACACCTCTATAAATCAAATCCCCGCCGGATCAAGCTCGCGTTAGCACCTACACACCCCGACTTCCACACTCTCTTCCATGGCCAAGCCACGTAAGCCGAAAAACGAGGAGAGCAACAAATCCGACAGCCCCGGAGCCGTAGTCCGTCACCAGAAGCTCTGCCTCTCCATCGACATCGATAAGCGCCAAATCTTTGGGTATACCGTTGCCCGAAACCACCGTTTTCTGTTTCTTCATTTCCGTTCCGCTCTCACGTTACATTTTTTTTTCATTTCTTTCTCGGAATAAATTTGTTAATATCTCCCTTTTTTGCGATTCCGGTAGTTACACCGAGTTGGAAATTTCGGTGCCGGATATCGGAATCGTAGCGTTATACGCGGAGAATTTGGGGATTGAGAACGTCTCCG